>CATIWR010261926.1:0-28860 GCA_949677035.1 Omphalea diandra | reverse complement strand
TAAGAGGTTTTTGTGTGAGCCTAGAAAACACAAGTTGTAAGGTTTGGTGTGAGCCTAAACACTAAGTTGAGTGTGAGCTTGTAAAACACTAGTGATTGAGTGAAATACCCAATTGGTCAATTGGGGAGTGGATGTAGGGTTAGTTAATACCCGAACCACTATAAAATCCTTGTGTCTTCATTATTCTATCTTCTCCTTTTTATCTCTGTTTTAAAATTTTTATCCACCAATTCAACCCCCCTTCTTGGTGCCTAGGGCCAACACTAACTTTTACCTAAATCGCCTTTTTAGGTTTTCGACCTAGTGAGCTTTTCTCTTTTTTCTTCTTCTTTTTTTTTTCTTATTCATTATTTATTTATGCCCTAATTTTTGCATAAGCCACCCTTTCAGGTTTTGACTTAGCATGTTATTTTACTTTTCTCACACCTCATATGAAATACATCTTCAATCAGTCCAAGTTTACCAACATGGTGAATTCATTCCCATCCATATCTACTAATTTCACTGCACCACCTAAGTATATATGTTTGACCATATAGGGACCTTCCTAATTTGGTTTGAACTTTCCTCGAGGATCGGACTGCCTTAAGCACTAGATCACCAACCTTTATCATGCTTGATTTGATCTTCTTGTTGAATGAAAGGGTTATCCTAACCTGATACAACTGAACATGATACAAGGCCTTCAATCTCTTTTCATCCAGTAAAGACAGTTGTTCAAAATGTATCTTACACATTAGTATTCAGGGATGTCAAACTCCACTAACATTTGCAAGGACTTTACCTATAATTCAATCGGCAACATTGCCTCTATCCCATACACTAGTTCAACACCCTATAAGGTGAACGGTAATTTCTCCAACTAGTTTTTATGCATCTCAACCATTTTGGCTAGGATGTTTTTGACATTCTTATTTATTGCTTCCACCACCCTATTAGCCTACAGTATAGAAGGTGATAACTTGTAGTGGACCTTCATGTACTTTGCCAATATAACCTTAACCTCTACCTAGAAATAAACATATTTATTGTCCTTATCCTTATTTGTTGTAAGAGTTTGAGCCCTAGTTTACAGGCCTCATATTCAGTCATGTTGCTAGTCACCTTATAGTTCAACTTCTTAACCGTAGGGAAAAGCTCCCCTTATGGTGAGATCAAAATTATTCCTACACCTTCCCCTTTCTTGTTTGCAGCTTTGTCAAAGTATACCCTCTATCTTTGGGCCTCAATTGCTCCAAACCTTTCATTTGGGAACTAGAAAGGCTTAGATTTTGCTTCCTTAAGAGGTTATTATGCCACGTACTTTAAAATAATTTGTCCCTAATTACCTTTTTGGTTACATACTTAATATCAAATTTAGTCAACAAAATTAATCACTTTACCAATCTTTTTGTTAGGAAAAGGCCCTCATGCAAGTACTTAATCAGATCAAGATTCGAAACCACATCCACAGAGTATGACTAAAAATAATGCCTCAATTTCTTTGTCGCCCAAACTAATGCCAAATAAGTCTTTGTAACTTAGTTATGCTTTAAAAATTTCTCCAAAGCTTTAAAGTGCCTTTCTCTTTTATCTAACTTCACCATCATGTCATCTACATACACTTCCACCTTTTTATGGATCAAGTCATGCAATAAGGCCATTGTCATTTTTTAACATGTCCCTCTTGCATTCTTTAGCCCAAAAGCATCACCTTGTTGCAATACATCCCATACTCTATGATAAAAGTTGTCTTCATCTTACCTGTAATAGCCATGAGAATCTAATTATACTTTGAGAACCCATCCATAAAGGACAACATAACACAAGTTGCGGCACTATCAATTAGCACGTCTATGTGTAGTAAAGGAAAATCATCCTTTGGGCATCCCTTGTTCAGATCTTGATAATCAATGCACATCCTCACTCTCTCATCCTTTTTTGGTACTTATACTATGTTGGCTAACCATTCAAGATAATCTACTACTTCAAAGAACTTGGCATTTAATTGTTTTACTACTTATTCCTTGACCAACTATGCCCACTCAGGTCTCATCCTTTGAAGCTTTAGCTTTACTGGTTTCATATGTGGAAAAGTCAAAATTCTATGTTTTGCAATTTGCCTGTCAACCCCTGACATGTCTTCATATGTCTAAGAAAAAGCCTTTGATATTTTATAAGCAATTGTTTAAACTTCCTTCGATTTTCTAGTGTGACGTTACTAGCAATAACTAAGATTTTAGATTTTCATATGTGTTAAGATTAAATGTAGTGGTATGCATAGAATTAATGTGAAATATGCTCATGAAAAGATGTATGTTATACACATTACTATCAGGAAATACATCACACAAGTAAGCAAACTCATCTTTCATTACCTTAAACACAGAAAGAAATGCATCATCATCCTCAAGGAGACTGAAAACAAGAACATCAGTAGTAGCAAGAAAGTCTTCTTCATCTAGCAATCCAGTTGGAGCCTCTTTTCTTAAGCCTTTTCCTTTATTCCATCCTTTACTTCATTAGTTAGAACCCTAAGATCAACATTCTGTATAGGATCTTTCTCTTCCCCCTTCTTTATTCTAGTGACAACCTTGACAACTTCCTCAAACCTCCATTTCATTTGATCATCCCTTAACTCAATCTTCAGAAAGTCTACCTAAAGTGTTGTTTCATCTACTATGGTAGGTTCAATATCCAACATAGAGTTCTATACTTCCTCGCCACTCACTTCCTTAATGGAGTTCACTATCATGCATTCTACATACTTTAATTTCATCCTTATGTGCATGACCTCAGTAAACTTGCACGGCTCAGCATACTGCCATTCTGAGTCCATAAATGATACATCTAGCTTTATCAAATCAAGCCATTTCTTTACATGATCCACCTCAGTGGCCCAAAAGTCCTATTTTAGCTCATATTGTTTCTTTTGCTCATTAGTGATCTCCTTCTTATCCTTTTATAGCCATATAGAATGAGGACCATAGAGAACCATGGACTGACTTGATTCTTGATCATCCTTTATCCCTATAATTTGTTTCCCTTTCTTCCTTTTCTTCTTTCTATCCTCTTCTCTGGATGATTCTTGATATGATATCTCAACTCACCAACATCTAATTGAAAAAAAAGCCTTCCTGAGTTCATCTAGTAGAATTTTTCCCAAACCCTTATCTTAGAAAAAAGTTCATATTCTTCATAATTCACATTACCTTTGGATCAACCCATTTATTTGTGATGTCAGCAACCTAAAACCCTTAAAAATGTGAAATAACAATGCTCAAAGTTGACACAATTTCATCAACATCTACACAGATGGTCACAATCTCTCCTTTGTAAGGGATCTTAGTTTTCTTATGAACAGTGAAAGGCACACCACCCAACAGAAGATACCATGGTCTTGCCAATAAGAGCAAAAAGGTGCTTGAAATGTCTAAGACTATAAATTCAGCCATTGTCTCCATTATCCCTATTTTACCAAAGTCTTTAACACACCTATAGTTGGCCTTCTACTATCATTGTAGGCTCAAATGACATTATCATAAGCTTTCAAATCCTTCTCAGACAATCCAAACTTGTGTAGTAACTTTGAGGAACAAATGTTAATCCCAGACCCTTCATCAACCATCATACATGGCATGCACCAACCCCTTACCTCAGCCTGGATGAATAGGGCCAAGTTGTGATCCCTTTTTTCTGGTGGCAAATCCATATTTGAGAAAGTGATTTTACCTTTATAAGTTTCCAATGCAACAAAGTCCCTCATAGTGGCTTCACTAGAAATAATCAAACTTGACAAAGCCTCAAGCATAGCTTTCTTATGTTCCTAAGAGGTGATAAGCAACTCCCACACACTGATATGGGCTAGCATCTTCTTCAGTTGTTTCACAATAGGTTTTTTGTCCTACATCTCCTTTATAATGAATTCATCTATCTCTTCTTTAACCCTTGGTCCCTTGGGGGCTTCCCTATCAGGGTAATACTTCCCACTACAAGTCATATGATTCACCCACACAGCTTTTTTATCGTCGTCACTCTCCTCCCATAACTGAATCATTCTCCCCTTTGCACTTTCTTTGTCTCATGATCTGGTCTTTCCCATGGATTGATAGTGTAAACAACTAGAACCTCATTCATAACATGTTCGATAATAGCACTAATAATTTTCTTAGGAATCTCAAAATCTATTGTAAAAGTCCACTGATTCAAAGGAGGAAGATTATGATAGTTTAGGAAAGTGTTACCTCAGATGCTAGGCCTTCTAGAATTGAGTGCAACAATTGTCTTGTTGTTAATGAGATCTTGAATTTCATGCCTTAGCTTGTAGCAGTTGTCAGTATTATTTCCAGCTCCTTAATGAAAAATGCAATGTGCATTAGCATCATATCTCCTAAGCATTGAGTTAGGAGATGGTCTATGGGCTAAAGGCTTCAGCACTCCTTTTTTCTGCAATCTCTCAAATGTCTTGGAGAGAGGCATCCCCAAATCAGAGAACTGTCTTGGCATTCTTACTATATTTATGTTAGTCATTTTGTTTCACTTAATTTGAGGCTGAAGTAGGGCACTTCTTCTTCATTTATATTGTCTTATTAACTCGAATCGCAATTCTTTAGCTTGCAAACCCACTTCTTAAAGGTCTTTAAAGTTTATAACTAACATTCTTTGAATTCTAGCACCAATAATAGACATAGCCCCTTTAATAAACATTCTAACTTGTTCTCTCTTTATAGGATGTGTGGTTGCCTCTAAAGCCATTTTTTTTCAATCTCTGAATGTAGTCATTGAACTTATCACTGACCTTTTGCTTCAAAGACACCAAGTTCTATAGTAGAACCTATAAATCTGATTACAAGCGTAGTGTCTCTCAAAAGCTTCTGTCAGTTTCTTACGGTCTTTCCTAACAATTTTTAGTTAATTAAAGTACCATGTCTTTGCAAATCCATCCAATGACAACTCAAAAAGCTCTAACATAGTATCTATAGGAACCCTGGACACCTTCATGACTAGTACATATGAACAGATATGGTTCTTACTATTTTGGATCCATGTGAATTTGGGAAGCTCTAGCATGCAAAAATTAGTTGATAGCATCGGAAACCTTTTGTATTTTCTCCAACTACTTAGCAAATTCACCAAACCAAGTACTTTCTTTCTCGTTCTCTAAGGGTTTGTCCAAAATGGCTACCATACTTCCCATTTTCTTGACAAGCTTGCTTTCATGGTACTCTCTCATCTCAAACAGATCATCATTAATAACTACAAATTGGGGTGCTTTTATTGGTGCTTTCCCTTTATCAACTTGGTTAGCAGAGGTCTCCTCCTTCTATAAAATTTCATTGACGAACTTGTTTACTTCTTCAACAATCTTCTCTTCCATCTTATGATTAAAGTTGACCATCATTTTGTCCAAGATCTCTGGTAGTATGGTTGGCTTCATGATCGGATCAACTTTCTAGCTTAGACTTAGAGTTTTAGCCTTTCTAACAAATCGATTTCCTTTTCTCTTCTATGAGGGTTTGGATGGAGCTATGACAGCTGCAAAATAAGGGTAATCAGTATGATGCACGAGGAAGTAATTAATGTATGTATGCATGATATGCACAAAGTCATTTTTCACAAGATCCTTCCAACCTTATTCCTCCCACACATGAAATCTAGTGGCTCTTTCCTCAGTGGAGTCTCATTCTTATACCATCATGGGGTAAAGAATATACAAGGTCACCTTAGACCAAAAAGAGTTAAAGCCTCAAAAGAACATATACACAAAGGCACTAAAAAGATGAATTCTTTACATTACTCAAAAAAATACATAAAAACAATGAATGTAGTCCCTTTAAAAAGGGAGGGATGTACACAAAAAAGCTATTTACATAGTAAGGAAGGACGAATACATAAGTATTTACATATGTGGAATAATTACATCAAAGAGAGAGAAGATTGCATTTATGCTTACATTAGGAGATGCTAACCATATACTTTGAGGACATTCACTCTTCCTAGAAGAAATACAAATAAGAGGGGTGACCTATTTTAAGCTACTATTAGCTCCTACATGTGCCTAATAGTTGAGAAGGTGTTATAATGGATGGCTCTTATAAGCTTAGAGGGTTGATTATCGTGATCCCCCCTTCGATATATCTAAAGGTACTAGGCTCATGAGTGATGAATCTTCCTTGCAATCTCCTAAGCTTGAATAGTGCTTAGGTCTCAAGTTTGGAGAATCATCGATTTATCTAAAGGCACCTAATGCCCAAAGTGAAGTGTGGAGGCTACATGAATATAGTGGACTTACTCAATAACAAGGTTAAAATATTAAAAGTGAACCAAAGATTAAACACAAAGTCAATTCTAGGTCCCCAGTGGACTTACCACTGTAAGAACCATGAATTTTGCAGTTACACTTGAATAAGTGAAATATTACTTGTGACACTATCTTTTTATTAATCATCTGGGGGATCGAGAGAGTGAGGGTCACACTTTAGTAGCAACCCTTAATCATGATACATGATTTGGATCAATAGGGGATCCTTTGGGACTCAAACAAGATAGAAGCCTCTTTTCCAAGTTGTGGTCAATGGGGGACCAAAGTGGGGTAATACATTGGTATCATCCTTAGAAAATACAAAGTTGCCACCCAACTTATGTCAGGATAAGAATTTGAGAAAGGCAAAATCTAAACCTAATCTAAGTCAATTAGAATGCCCATTTCATCTTCATCTATTAGAGATTAGATTTGAAAATTGGGTAGGCTTAGGGAAGAGGTTAGGCACCCCCAAGCTGTCCGGATATCGTGATCAAGCCTTCCAGAATCTTTGGTTCGCTCTTAATATTTTAGCCAAGTTATTGATTAGTCCAATTAATGCCTCTAAGTATACACCTAAATGTGATTCACTTCAATGAATCAAGTAACCATTCAACCAAGGGAAGGGGAATCATGCATCATGGCATAAGGTTTTTAGCATGCATAATCATCCACACACATATAATCATCCAAAAGAGGGAGGGGGGGTCATCCAACATGGCATAGGGTCTTAACATGCATCATCATCCATCCACACACATAATCAATCACATTTAATATGTGTAAGTGACTAAGGCCAAATCCATGGTCTAATCCAAGTATCAACACATACATGCAAGAAAGAAAACAAGTTAATACATGAAATGATAATAAAAATAAGTAATAAAAAAATATAGGAAAAGTAAATAAAATCCCCAATAACCATCTTACCACACCTCCAAGTCAAAGTCCCTAAATCTACATCTAACATCCATGGAAAAACATCTCAACATCACAAAACCAATAAACAAATAGTAAACAAGTGTATGATTCATGAACATATGAGAAAGTAAACATGCAATGCAAGGCATTTAAAGGATGTTTGATGACCTAAGGCAAAAATTCGTCACAAAAAGGATCTTAGGATTGATCAATCCTCACCCTATGTAGCTCTAAAAGAGAATGGCATCTATATGTACTATTAACCATGTAAGGTTAGCATACAACACAAGAGTGGAGGAGATTGAAGCCTAAAACACTATTCACAAGTTCTAAACAAAAATATAATGACAAAAGAGACTCTCAAGGTCATTATAACCTTAAGTTCCTTACTAGATCACTATCGAAGAGGATCAAAACAAAACCTTAACATGACACTAAATCATAAATAAAGGGACTTAAAGCTTTAAATGAAAAGAGGTTGCAAAACCACTTTAAAACCATACCAAAGTCACATTTTGAAATCAATAGGGATCCTAGGATTTTATTCTACATTATGTTCTATCATTAGAATATTGGAACATCTTAAAAAGGGTTTTAGGAGGAAGGAAATCTGAATATAAAAGGAAACAAAACCTTGCAAGTAAAGCTAGGTTGTACAACCCAATGTTTGGATTGTATTATCCAAAAGAAGGGTTGTACAACATACAATCAAGGTTGTATAGCCCCTATTTTCTGGTTTGTGTGAAAACAAAAAAGAAAAATAAAGAAGAAGAAAGGGATGCAGGGGTTTCTTAGATGCTTTTGTATGTTTAAAAGCCCTCAAAGGATCTTAAGTATTTTTAGAGCTAATTTTATTATTACTTGAATCTAATTTGAAAAAAATATCAGATGTTGTCTCACTTTTGGCTTATACTTTGTAATTTTATAGGAAATCCTGGAAATTGGAGTTGATTGATGAATTATGAGAATTTTTTAAGTGAAATTGTGCAATTTCAGAAATTCAGGGATCAAATAAAAATTTCACAATTCAGGGACTAGTTCTGATATTTTTCATACATAATTCAGATTCTTTCCTAATACAATTAAGAAGTTGTCAGTGCAGTTTGGGAAGTTCACCGGGTCCTTTCCTAAAGGATGATTTGTTATTTTCCTAAATGGAGGAGGAGAATATGTTTTTCCTATTTCGAGGGAGAGTATGAGATTATAAATAGAGGAGGAGAATTCCAAAAAAAGAAGGAGAAGAAGAAAAAGAGTTTTTATTGATTTTATTTTTCTAAAAGAGGGTTTTTGCTTAGTTTTATTTTTTTCTTTTTCTAGAAAAAAAGCAGTCCACATGAGAAAAATTATTGGTCATCTATCAAGCTTGAAGAAAATAAAAGGCTACAAGGGTTTTATCATGAAAACTTTTCTATTTTATTTTCTTTTTATTTTGATGTTGGCTAGTAATTCCATTATGAACTAAATTAGTTAGGCACTTGGGAATGATGAACCATAAGATGAGTTTTGAATTATGATTTTCTTTAGATAATTAAATCTTTTCATTATTTTATGGAATTCAATTGTGTTTGCTCTTTATTTTCTCGAATTGATATATCTGAAATATTGATTCTTAGCTTACAATTCTTTAAACTTATATTGCAAAATCAAGTTATTGAATAGATTTAGTACAATTGAAAGGAGTTGCATGTACCCCTAGAGATAGGATAACATAAATCCTCTAGATTAGGGTCAAACCTAATAGTGAAATTCAATGAACAGTAATGCAATTTTAGGGGTTTTAATTAGGAAGAGATTCAAATTAATCAAATTAATACTAAATGTTAATTATCTTGAGAATGATTTTAACATACTAAAGGGATTTTCATGGTTCTATAAATATTTAATTAGATTGTATTGTTGAAAATTTAATTTCTTAACAAGTCTTAGGGGGATTCAATACTTGAGTGTCTTTTGTCACATTGATCACATTTTTCCCATTAGTTCATATTTTCATTATTCTAGTTTGTCGAATTAATTTATTTTAGTTTTTAATTAGTTAATTAATTCACTTAAATTTATTGATGAAATAATAGAGAAAAAACTAATACTAGTTCTTTAGTCATTGAGGGATCGACACTCGATACTTCTACGCTATACTATACTCGATAGGTGCATTTGTCTATTCGATCTATAGGTGTTGGCCTCGGATCGTATCAAGTTTTTAGCGCCATTGCCAGGGACTAAAATATTAGGAACACTTTATATCTATTAATTTAGCCAATTTTTATTTTTCATAATTTTTTCATTTCATTTTACCTTTCTTGTTTTTGTCTCATTTTTTTTAAAATTTTCTTGTGGTTTCTACTCTTTTAAAAAAATAAAAATAAAACAATAAAATAAAAAATAAAAAAACTACAAAATAAAATCCAAAATTATAAAATTTGATTTGTTGTATGAATTTTAATTAATGTGATTTTTATTGTAGTGATTTGTTTTTGTATGAATTTTTTTTTAAAAAAAAAAAAGATCCAAAGGGTGTGCAGTTTTGCTGCACACCTATACAATGGGTGTTTTGTTTAGGGTTATTTTATTAGGGTGTTTTGTTTTTGTAGTCATCCCTTTGTGGCAGTACATGTGCGGTCCAAACTGCACATGTGTAAGATTAAGACCACATATGGGTTGCTCTCCGACAGCAGTATTATCCCAATTCTTGTGTGGTTCTCAACGCACTAATGTGCATTGATGCGCACAAGGGAAATATTAAAAAATAAATAATTAAAAAATAATGAACAAAATAAATATTTAAAATAATAATAAATAAATAAATATTCTCTCAAAATAAAATTAAAAATTAAAAAAACAACAACTCTCTTATTATGCACCCATCCTCATATCCCAACCCCTCCCCCTCTTCGTCGACCATAGTCCCTCTATCATCGACACAAACTACAGCAATAGCTGACCGCATTAACACCCAATCATCTTTTTTCGTGATCTCCACCACCTGCAACTTGAGATTCTAGGGAAATTTCCTAATTTTTTTGTTCTTTTTCTTTGTGTTTTCCTTTTCTTTAGTGTGTTATTTGTTTGTTTTGTCGTGCTGAAAACTTTTTCTCCACATTGAGACAATGTGTCTTAAATGTGGGGGAGGGTTTCTATTGTTTGATAATTTTTTTATTTTTTTCTATTTTATTCTATATTCTTCATTTATATATATTTATAAAAAAAAATTGATGCTTCGTTTGCTTTATTGTATGAATAACTCATTATTTGCTTAGTAGTTCCCTCATTTTCATTTTAACTTCGTCAAAAATATATAGTTATGCCTTGAATTCACTTTCTTAATTTGCAAACCTTATTTTCTACCATAGATATTTAATTATCACTATTTTTAAAGAAAATATCAAGGTTTGAAAGTTTATAAATTCTAAAAAAAATTAAAATTCATTTTTTTTACACTATAAAGAAAGGTTTGAGCCTTTTTTCCTTGTAATGTGTTAATTTGGTAAATTCCTTATTGAGTGAGTCCTCAAATAGTGCAAGAGTCTCTAGAACTTGATTTGTTATCATTTTGAGACCACATTATTGAATACAAGCATAAAAATGATTAAGGCAATTTACGATTAGCCACTTGTTCCTTTTTCTTTCTTCATCCACCCTTTTATCCATTTAGTAAGCCCCATTGAGCCTAAAAGAATCCTATTTTCTTTATTATAATGCCATGTTTAGCTAGCCAATTAAGCCTAGTCCCTTAAAATACTAAATTGATCATGTTTGCTTTGGGATGAGATTTGGTTTCTATAATTACAATGGATTGTTTTATGAAATTAGTGAAAAGTCTTCAATGTGGGGTTGAGTGTTTTATTCTTTGGGGTAGGAATGAAAAAATGTTATTTTATTAATTACTTGATTTTTGAATTGTTACCTTGTGTGATTTTATAATAACTCTTCTTCCTTCCTCTCAAAATACAAAAAGTCAAAAAATAAAGAAAGAAAAAAGAAAGAAAAAGTTCAAAGAAATAAAAGAGGAAGAAGATGATGTATTTCTTTATCAAAGCAGTTCAATTCTATTTTGTAAAAATATCAAGTAAGGGCCTAGAATTTCTATTGTTTTTAAGGTTCATGAGAGTGAGATTATGTTTTGGGCGTGAGATTTGTTCTTTATTGAGAGATCATGTAAGTTCCATTTGAAAGAGTATTTAGTAAACATGATCAATTATTTTGTGGTCCACTAGCCTAAAAACACCTATCCTCTACCATGGCCCCATTACAACCAAGCGAAAGACCTTTTGATTTGTGTTTGTATTTGAATTTAAGTGGTGGAGATGTGATTTATTTCCAAGCTGATTGTAACTTTTAGGCTATTTGTTTGACGATGAGAGCATATACTAACCTTTAAACACTTGGAATGAGGGGTATGTTGTGCGAAACTTAATAAATGAATTTGTTTTTTTTTTTTTTGAAATTTGTGAATGGATAATGTTTGATGCAATTGACTTAGGGGTAGTTATGATTAAATAAGTATTCTAGAACACAATTTTGTAAGTTTAAGAATTGATGAATTTTTCACATAGCTCGGTTAATTCGATTTATTATGATGCTGATGAGGGGATGAATTGTGTTTATGAGTAAATTATGTTAGTTTTATGTGTTTAGTGTTTTTCTTGTTTTGTTTTAAGTTTTTTGTTTATTTGTATTTGTATTTTTATTTTTATTTTTATTTTTTTTCCATTAGCTTATTATCTTTGCTCGAGGACAAGCAAAATGCTAAGTGTGGAAGAATTTGACAATTCTTTATTTTAATATTTTTAGGGCTAGTTTGATTGGTAATTAAGTCTAATTTGAAAAAAATATCAAATGATGTCTCACTTTTGGCTTGTATTTTGTAATTTTATAGGAAATCCTGAAAAATGGGGCTAATTGATGAATCATGGGAGTTTTATGAGTTAAATTGTACAATTTTAGAAATTTAGGAACCAAACAAAAATTTGACAATTCAGGGACCAGTTCTAATATTTTTCAGACAGAATTCATAATCTTTCCTAATACAATTAAGAAATTGTTCGTGCAGTATGGGAAGCTCAACATGCAATTTGCAAAGTTCATCGGTTCCTTTCCTAAAGGAGGATTTGTTATTTTCCTAAATGGAGGAGGAGAATATGTTTTTCTTATTTCAAAGGTGAGCAGGAGATTATAAATAGAGGAGGAGAATTTCAAATAAGAGGAGGAGAAGAAAAAAAAAGTTTTTGTTGATTTTATTTTTCTATAAGAGAGTTTTTGCTTAGTTTTATTTTTTCTTTTTTTGGAGAAGAAGCAATCCACAAAAGGAGAATTAGCGGCTATCCATCAAGTTTGAAGAAAATAAAAGGCTATAGGGTTTTATCATGAAAACTTTCTATTTTATTTTCTTTTTATTTTAATGTTGGCTATTAATTCCATCATGAACTAAATTAGTTAGGCACTTTGGTATGATGAACCCTAAGATGAGTTCTGAATTATGATTTTCTTTAGATAGCGCAATCTTTTCATTGTTTTATGGAATTCAATTGTGTTTACTCTTTATTTTCTTGAATTGATATATCCAGAATATTGATTTTTTCCATACAATTGTTTAAACTTAGATTGAGAATCAAGTTACTGAATAGATTTAGTACAATTAAAAAGAGTTATATGCATCTCTAAAGATAGGATAACATAAATCTTCTGGATTAAGGTCAAACCTAATAGTGAAATTCGAGGAACTATGATGCAATTTTAGAGATTTTAATTAGGAAGAGATTCCAATTAATCAATCTAGGATTAGATGTTAATTATCTTGAGAAGGATGTTAACATACTAAAGAAATTTTTACGGTTTCATAAATATTGAATTGGATTGTACTATTGGAAAATAAGTTTCTTAACAAGTATTAGGAGGATTCAATACTTAAGTGTCATTTGTCATATTGGTCATATTTTTTCCACTAGTTCATATTTTCATCATTCTAGTTTGTCGAATTAATTTATTGTAGTTTTTAGTTAATGAATTCATTTCAATTTACCAGATAAATAATAGAGAAAAAACTAATACTAGTACATTTAGTCCTTGAGGGATTGACACTCGATAGTCTTACACTATACTATACTCAATAGGTGCACTTATCAATTTGATCTATAGGTGTTGGCCTTGGATCATATCAGGATCACATGATGTTCTATATCCTCCAAAATGCTTAAGGAATACTCAAAAAGTGAAAAGAAAGACCTAGTTCTACCTTGGAATGAGTTGGGTAAACTAGGGTTTTAGGGTTTTCTATGCTAAGTGTGGGTTGAGAAATATTTTTGGTAGAGTAACCATAGGGTTTTCAAGTCTCCCCTTCTCTCTTCAAATGAAGGGGTATTTATAGGTGTTAAGTAGATGCATAAGGCTAAAAATGGTCCTAATTGCATTATGGATGTGTCCAATCATAGAGAAAGAGAGATAAGCCTCTTAGAATTAGGGTTTATATATAGGTTGTACGGCCAAGAATGGGATGTACATCCCTCTATCAAGGTTGTGCAGCCTTAGGGTTAAAGGGGGATCAGTTCTAGAAGATTCTCAAGGTTAGGGTTTTAAGATGGGTTGTACAACCCTTTATATGAATGTATAGCCTTGCTACATGGGTTTTACAACCCTGTTTTGTAGGTTTTATAGCCCATAAAGCCTAGTAGATAGCCTTAAGCTTGGTCTTAAGTTTTGCATTGTGTTTGGTCTTAGGTTTCATTTTGGGTTTCTCTAAAGTTTCCTAGGGCTTTTCACCTGTTCCTTTAGCAATTCCCTTCATATTCTAGGAAATTTGTTCAGTGATTTTCATCATCAGCTTTGCATCCATAGGTCCCAAAATTTGATGCTTGCAGATGGCTTGTAGGAGATGTTAAATTATTAGTAGAAAGACCTGAATTCTTTATTTGCCTTATGCATCTCACACTTTAATTACTTTTGTAGCTTAATGTCTTGGCAAATTTTTAGTCCCTTCCTTTAAGTATAACTGATAAGTTCTTCATATGTCAACGATCATATGGGATTTAATTCTCATGCTCTTCTTTAATCTTGGCTCCAGCCTTTTCTCCTAGGAGCTAAGGAAGACCAACAAGGAACTTTCCTTTCTAGAATGGTTGATTTAAATCTTCTTTTAACATAATTCTAGTGAGGAAAGTATCCTTATACCTCTTGAAGTCACTTAGCTTCTTACACCTCAAGTTGGAGAGTAGTTTTGAGTTTTTATCCTTCAAATGTGAAGGGTCTCTAATGAAATTGAGGGATATGGCTAGGATAAATATTGTCATAGCATCTTAAATAGGATGTCTTCTTTCATCTAAAATGGGCTCATTATTATCAAGTCGAACAGACCTTAGGATCTTTTATTATTACTAAGCAATAAGATGGTAATCCCACCATCCATTTAGTTATCTTAAGAAATCTATTATGAGTGTTGGCCTAGTGCACCAAGAATGGCAGTTGAATTAGTGGGAGATAAAAAATTTTGGAGGAAGGGTAAGGAGATTAGATGAATAAGAAGGAGTAGAGAAATAATACACAACTTGTGTATAGTGGTTCGGATGTTAACAAACCCCATGTCTACTCCCCAATTCTTCACAATTGGGTATTTCACTTAACTAGAATGGTGTTTCCACGCTCACACCTAACTCGTACAATTTGTGTTTTAGGTCTCACACATAACCCTTACAATTAGTGTTTTTAGGCTCACACACAACATCTCTCAATTTCTGTTTCTAGGCTCACACATAACCTTTACAAGAGTTTTGGAAGCTTAGGCTAACTCTGAACCTAATCACAAAGGTATTTAATACTAACACCAAATAATCAATAACACATAAATAAGAATAAGAAGAATAAGCAGCAAATTTGCAAGAGTTTGGTTACAATAAATGAAATTCTCTTCATTTACATATGTTTTGTAGTGTATTTATAGGCAACAACCATCAAAGAGACGTTACTTAAAAACTAATCCAAAATCTCCAAGTTATGGATTTTGCATTAAATGCCTGTCAGAAGGAAGTCACGGTCATGACTGTTATTCCCCTCTCCTTGATTGAGGCAAGAAGTGACTTTTCCCGACGTTTCACCTTCTCAAGAAAAAAGGCTTCATTTAGGAGCATTTCACAATCACAATTTTTTAATTTATGCTGGGAAGCCCGAAATCGCAATAGAGAACCCTGTATTGTGTCTAACGTCTAGTCCATGTGTCCTTAACCAATTGGTCAGTCAAGAAATATAGTCGTTGTGTTCGACCGCCCAACAAAAAGTCACAACACAATCTAATTTCTTCTTGGGCATGACAAAGACCGTTAATTCATTTGTTTGATGAGGAGACAACATTCTCCTAATTTGTGATCACAACAGATGTTTCGCCCTCATGATTTTTGATATTCCAACGATTATCTTGGACACTTGGCATAATTTGGTTGTAGACTTGGTTCCCTCTTATTGGGTATGAAATTTGCGATCACAATATTAGACCCGAATGCCACCACGAATTCCTCTATAAGTTAATAAAGCTTCCTTCCACTGAGTCGTGGCTATAAATTCGTCCGTGAATTATTTTGGCCTAACACCATCCATCCTTATTGCAAGGCCATAGTCGCAAATTAGGGGATATGACCACGAATTTGGATGTCCTTATCAAAGTTGGAGATTTAGATTTCTATCCAACTACTAATGAAAAAATATCTTATAAACTGCGAAACAATACTTAAACAAAACATTAGAACTAATCAATCTTCATTGTCAAGATCAAAAAAGGCTTGTGACTTAGGTTTGACTAACCTAGTCTAACAATCTCCCCTTTTTCGATTTTAACAACTTAGAATCAAATGCACGAGTTGTGAAGTTGGGATGCTCAATGATCAAATCATCAAAGAATTCTAAATTTGAAAGAGTGAAGCTCTTATAGCTATTGTTCCCCCTCAACTTATGCTTTCCTTATGCATATTATTATTTTCTCTCCTAATGTTATTTTCTCCCCCTTTGGCAAGATCAAAAAGAGGGTAAAGTTTAAAGAGTGGATAATTTGCGTAAATTGAGATAGAGTAATCATAAGGAGCAAATAAGTATATAAAAGGAATAAAAAAAGAGCAATCACATAACATATGAAGCAATAAATTGCAAGACAAACACTTTTATTTATTTAATAAACTGTGAGATCACAAGTTTTACATTGAGATCATAAAAGAAATAACAGAAAAAGAAACCCTAATGACAATCTAGAAAATGGGAGAACTATCATTATCTTCAGAATCAATAAATTCTTAATTCGCCTCTCAACTTTGAGCTTCATCACCCTCCTCAACCTCTTAGTTATCCTTTTCTTCAAGTGTCTCCTCCCAATCTTCAAAATCTGAAGATGGCAGGGAGTAGCACCTACTTTTTTCCTGAAGGTCTACCAGATCACTATGTAGGTGCGAGGGGAGGAGAAATCATCTCTTGATCATCCTTATCATCTTGTCAAGCATGTTGTTGATGGAGGCAAGAGTGATTTTGGTTTGGGTTTAGGTTAGGGAGGTGGAACAAGTTGTGCTCCCTCTTCAATGACTAGCCTTTTTATTTTAGAGGCTTAGGAGATCTCTACTTTCTTTGCCTTAAAAGCACCCAATGTGTATGTATATGAATCAAGGTGTATGGCTTTGGCGTTAATGAGGTAGGGTCGATCTAGAAAGTTTTGTGATGGAAGAAGCTTATTAGTGAGGAATCTTTCATTTTCCTCATTAAGAGCACTGACGTAATAATAGATGGCAGTAACATGAGAGGGAAGAAGAAACTAACTCTTAGGTTTTGTACTCATATGGATCAATTGATCTATAAGATAACGGCCAGTTTGCATTGGTTTATTCTTGGTGAAGCGAAAAAGGAAAGCAAGATCTTTTTGGGATACTTTCTCGTTATCATCCCCTCTTGTGTTAACAGAGAAGGTGATGATATGATGAAGTAGCCAAAAGGGTAGGATACGAATGTATTTGGCTAGGGAAGTCTTGGGGTCATGTTTGGTCTTAATAGAAATCTCGAACCAAAACTCTGAGTAGATAACATCAAGGGTGGAGATGTTGAACTATATATCATCCCCAACTTGAAGGTTAAAAGGATTTGAAAGTTGCTTAAAGGCATGTAAAAAGGATCTTGAAAGGCTCAACATACTAACCCATATTGTCCAACATGTGATTTCGCTCTTCGACTCAAAGTCACAGTACATATAAACTCTCGTACAATCTTCTTATATCTAGGCTCATCATGGAAAATGAATTCATTCCACCCCAAATTTGATAGATATGCATGGATTTTATCGTTGATCCCTAGAGACTCAAGGAGAAATGTTAAGGCAATTTTGTTCGATAGGATTATCTTAGAGGAGTTTGCCTTGTACCAATCTTTCCCTTCTTTATTATTGAGGCTTTCATGGGGGCCATGGTATATGAGGGACGATTAGAAGATGTTTGAGATTAAGGAAGAAGAGAGATGAAGGTTTCTAGTAAGAGTGAATAGAAACACTGTTTCAAGGGTTTATATAGGTTAGGAAATGGTATGAAAATAGTCATAAATGGTCAAAAATTCATTTAATGAGGGGTTACAAATGGTTGGCAGTCAAATCAGTTAAATGTAAGCAATTACTCAAATTCGCAACTGCAACCATCAAGTTGCAACCGCTAATTATGAAATCTCTAAGTAACGAATTAAAAAATCCTTGGGAACCAGCATGGTTAGTGATCAAAATATTAAAATTTGAATGAATTCACGATAGGGAATGAAAGTCACAACTGCAAATTGATGGTTGATAAATGAATGATGAGTGCCAATAAATTACGATAGTGAATAAAAGAGGAGCAGCCTCGAATTACAAGGCAGAAAAGATAACTATGAAAGGATAAGACTTGACTTTCAAGGTTGTGATCCATTGAATATATTGATGCCTAATTCATGCAAATTGGTATAGAGAGACACAATTGCACATAAAATTAAGACATCCAAAGAAATAAATATCACATATATCACACAGCAATCATCCAACAAGGAATAATGCATCACATAAAGATCATCCTAAAGGATCTAATTTTTCACTTCAGGGAGCTTCCATCAAACATTCCTAACTCTCTTAATGAAGTTCATACTTTCTTCATTAAGAGGTTTTGTGAAAATGTACGCAAGTTGATGATTAGTGTCTATAAATTCTAACACTACATCACCATTTTGGATATGATCTCTAAGAAAATGATGCCTAACGTCTATATGTCTGCTCGTATAATATTGGATGTGATTCTTTGAAAGATTTATTGCACTAGTGTTGTTACATTTGATGGGAATATGATCAACAACTTTGCCATAATCCTTTAATTGTCGTTTCATTCAACGACTTGGATGTAACAATAACCTGCAGCTACACATTCAGATTCGATAGTGGATAAGGCAACTGAAACTTATTTCTTACTGAACCAAGACACTAAACATTCTTCTATGAATTGTAAGGTTCAAAGTGCTCTTTCTATCTAGAAGACTACCAGCTTAATTCGCATCTGAATAACCTATGAGGCTAAATGAAGAATCTTTAGGATACCATAAACATAGATGCAATGTGTCATGTAAATATTTAAAAATCCTTTTAACAGCATTTAAATGAGATTCATTAGGATAAGATTGATACCTAGCATATATGTTTGCACTAAACATTATATTAGGTCTAGAAGAGGTAAGATAGAGTAGAGAACCAAACATATCTCGATATCTCTTCTCATCAACTGACTTACTTGATTCGTTCTTGTTCAACTTGATGGCGGCACTCATTGGCATTTTTGCTACTTTACCTACTTCCATGCCAAATTTCTTGAGAATGTCCTTTGTGTATTTAGATTGGTTAATGAAGATCTCTTCTTTGGTTTGCTTGATTTGTAGACTAAGGAAAAACTTGAGCTCTTCAGTCATGCTCATTTTAAATTCCTTAGTCATACGTTTAGCAAAATTCTTACAAAGAGATTCATTAGTAGCACCAAAAATGATATCATCAACATAAATTTGTGTTATTAGTGTATCATGATTATGCCTTTTGACAAACAAAGTTGTGTCAACCTTCCCCTTTTCAAAATTGTTTTGTAAAAGAAAAGAATTAAGCTTTTCATACCAAGCTCTTGGAGCTTATTTCAAACCATACAACGCTATATTCAATTTAAAAACATAATTTCGAAAAATATGTGATTCAAAACCAAGAGGTTGTTCAACATAAACTTCCTCCTCAATGACACCATTTGAGGAAGCACTTTTGACATCCATTTGAAATAGTTTAAAATTCAAGTGACATGTTTATGCCAAAGGAACCCTAATGGCCTCTAATCTTGCTACGGGGGCATAGGTTTCATCATAGTTAATTCCTTCCTCTTGGTTGTAACCCTTAGCAACCAATCTAGCTTTATTTCTAATAGTGAACCCTTGCTCATCTAACTTATTCCTAAACACCCATTTGCAACCTACAATAAGGTATTCCTAAGGCAAAGGAACAAGTTCCCACATATCGTTTCTCTCAAATTGGTTAAGTTCCTCTAACATAGCAATCACCCAACTCTCATCATCAAGAGCCTCATCAATAGAAAAAGCAAGATTATTATCTAAAGAATTGAGTTGAGATCTAGCACTTACACCCTTAGATGTATCACCAATGATTAAGTCCTTGGGATGATGCTTAGAAAATCTTCAATCCTTAAAAAGATCTTGGTTTGGTGATTCCACTTATTTATGTTGAGGTTTTTTATCTTCTCTTGATGATTTGCTCTCATCATGATCCTTATCCACCTCTCTTACATTATGCTCTAAATCCATTTTCTTAAAATCACCAATAATACCATCAATAAAAGAATATTTCCTAAGACCAAGCTTACTAAATTCATTAACACAATATTCATGGACTTTTTAACAACCATTGAACTTTTACTAAAAACCTATAGGCTTTGCTAGTGGTGGAATAACCTAAGAAAATGTCTTCATTAGTTTTTAAATCAAATTTCCCAAGATTATCCTTGATATTCAAGATATAGCACATACATCCAAATACTCTTAAGTATGATAACTTAGGTTTTCTACCATTCCAATGCTCATAAGAGGTTTTATTAAGAATTGGTCTTTTGAAAACTCGATTTGCAATATAACATGAAGTATTGATAACTTCAGCCCAAAAGTAATTAGCCAATAAATACTTATTGAGCATAGTTCTAGCCATCTTTACTAGTCTTCTATTTTTCCTCTATACAATGCCATTTTGTTGTGGTGTTGTAGGAGTTGAAAAGTTATGAAAAATCATATTCTCTATACGATAAGATTCAAAATATTCATTTTGAAATTCTTTTCCATAGTCACTTTTTATAGAAGAAATGAAGTAATCCTTTTCATTTTGAATCCTTTTTTGCAAAACTTTTAAAGGCATCAAAAGTATCATGCTTATGAGTTAAGAAGGATACCAAAGCAAACTTAGAGTAATCATCAACTAGGACAAGTGTATAATGTTTTCCACCTAAACTAGCACTCTTAGTAGTCATATCAAGTCCATGTGAATGAGTTGAAGAAGACTAGATGTACTTACAATATTCTTTGCTTTGAAAGAAGATTAACATTGATTTTCCATTTGGCAAGGACCACATGTCTTATCTCTAAAGAACTTTAGCTTTAGAAGACCTTCCACTAGTTTCCCTTTTGATATGCTTTGTAAGAGCTCCATGCTACCATGTCCAAGTCTTCTATGCCAAAGCCAAGCTTCATTGCTAAGAGACGCAAGGCACTTAAAGGTTTGGTTAGCCAAATTGTCTAAGTCAATTAGGTAGGTATTGCCCTTCCTTTCACCATTGAAGACTACCTTTTTATCTACCAAATTGGTAAGGTGGCATTCTCTAGGGTCAAAGGTGACTTTATTACCCTTATCACACAATTAACTTACACTAAGCAAGTTAAGTTGTAACCCATCCACAAGCAAAACATCATTAATAAGAGAACAACCATTCTTACCAGTGGTGCCAATACCAATCATCTTACCCTTAGCATTGTTTCCAAATGTGACATTGCCACCCTCCTTTTCTCTCAGCACCATGAGTAGTCTCTTATTACCTGTCATGTACTTTGAGCATCCACTATCCACATGCTAATCATTTGCTTCATTCTTAGATGCCAAACAATCCTACACAACACAAATAAATCATGTTTGTTTTGGTACCCAAGCATACTTGGGTCCTAGGGGGTTAGGTTTAGAAGGATCCTCCAACTTGAGGTACGCCTTCCTAATATAACAATAAATGTTTATGTGACCAAACTTCATGCAATAGTGGCATTAGAGTTTACACTTATGAGTCTTTCTCTTATACATTGCTTTGGTATGAGTGGGGGGTTTTCTCATGCCAACATGATGTGAATGTGAACATGAACATGAATGAATGGGTGCATAAGTAAATTTTTTTTTTGTGTGTTTGAGTGAGCATATTTTTTTATTGTAAATGTATGCATGATTGGCCTTCCTAGAAATAGGCCTTGAGCATTGTTGCACCTTTCCTTTGCCCTTAAGCAATTATGGTTTAGTGCTTTGAGCACTTTTCTTTCCAACCACCTCATACTTGATGTTTAAGGTGTTAAGGTTCTAATAAATGTTGTGAATGAAGGTGTAGAAGATGAGGCTCCATTGAAGCCTAGACCTTGCCTAACTAAGGGAGGTCTTTATGATACAATAAGTGTATCCAAAACTTTATTTCTCTTGTGGAACTTAGAAATAGAGTTTCTAAGCTCAATGACTTCATCCTATAAGGAGTCATTCTCTTTTCTCAATAAGGTGAGGGATGAAGATGACTTGGATAGACTCTCTATAGACTTCTTGAGTTCTTCATTTAAAGCCTTCAATTCACTTACAAGATTATTTAGGGATTTAAACTCATCTTTTAATTTAGTACATCTCTTCTTATAAGATTTCATTTGTGACTTATATTTGTCACATTTCAAAGTGAGAGCTTTTAAAAGCTCATCATCTACATCATCTAACTCATCAAATTATGCATAAGAGTGAGGTGACCTCATTTGATGAATCTCTTTGAGCCATGAAGCATAAGTTTGTAACCTCTTCCTCTTCATCTTCTTCACTTGAGCTATCATCCCAAGCGACTTTGAAACTTTTCCTTTTCTCTTTCCCCCCTTTCTTCTTCTTCTTCAATTTGGGGCAATCATATTTAATGTGATCTTGCTTACAACATTCATAACAAGTGACATCATTTAATCTTTCCTTGGGAGTTGGAGTTGTTTTCTTAAAGCTTCTTCTTTCCTTTCTTCTTCTAATTAGCTCATTTTTTCTTCTTGAAAGCATTGTCAACTCCTCCTCCTCTTTGTCACTTTCCTCTTCACTTGAGGCCACTTTAATTTTCTTCTCTTTTGATAAAGAATTAAGAGCCAAGGCCCTCTTTTTTTATTTTTCTAATTTATCTCCTTGTCCTCTCACCTTCTTAATTTCTTCATCCTTTTTCAAGGCTAGCTCATGAGTTAAGAGCTTGCCTATTAGAACATCAGTTGGCACCTTCCCTATCTCCGAATTGGACTCTTGGACACTACAAACCCTAGCACTAAACTTTTCAAGAGGTAAAGTTTCAAGGATTTTTGAATTTACCTTATGATTGTTAAGAATTCTTTCAAACTTCTTCATGTTTATGACAATTATAAGAAGCCTATTCATCATATCTGTGATGCTTTCTTCCTCCTTCATCATAAATAGCTCCCATTTTGTCATATACATTTCAAGTCGGCTGGATTTCACTAAGGTGGTGCCTTCATGGTAGTTCTCTAAACCCTTTCAAATCTCATGAGCTGTAAGATAATGTTGGACCTTTCCAATTTCTTCTCTTTAGAGAGAACTTAGAAAGATTGTCATAGCTCTTTTGTTTCTACCATTAGATCTCCTATGAGCTTCAACTCACTCCTCTCTAAGGATCAATTCCTCACTTTCATCCATCACCTTGGTAGGTGGCTTCCACTCCTTTGCTACAATGTCCCAAAGGTCTACCATATCACTATTCAAGTAAATTTCCATCCTATACTTCCAATAAGTTTAGTATATTCCATTGAAATATGACTTGAGGTAGGTGTGGATTCTTTCTTGTGCCATGATCTTTTCTCACACAATTAAATTTTGAAGTGAGACTTGGCTCTAATGCCACTTGTTGTCCTATTGCACTAAGAAGGGGGGGGGGGGGGGGGGGGGGTTAAAAAATTGGGAGATAAAAAAAAAATTTTGGAGGAAGGGTAAGGAGATTAGATGAATAAGAAGGAGTAGAGAAATAGTACACAAGATATTTATAGTGGTTCGAATGTTAACAAACATTGCATCGACTCTCTAATTCTTTACAATTAGATATTTCACTCAACTAGAATGGTGTTTCCAAGCTCACATCTAACTCGTACAATTTATGTTTTATGGCTTATACATAACCCTTATAATTAGTGTTTTTAGGCTAACACACAATCTCTCTCAATTTGTGTTTCTAGGCTCACACACAATCTTTACATGAGTTTTGAAAGTTTAGGCTAACTCTCAACCTAATCACAAAGGTGTTTAATGCTAACACTAAATAATCAATAACACATAAACAAGAATAAGAAGAATAAGCAGCAAATTTGTAAGAGTTTGGTTACAATAAATAAAATTCTCTTCATTCACATTTGTTTGGTGGTTCATTTACATATGTTTGGTGGTGTATTTATAGGTACCAATCACCAAAGAGACGTTACTCAAAAACTATCCCAAAATCTCTAAGTTGTGCTAGGCAAATTTTGCATTAAATGTCTATCAGACGAAAGTCGCGGTCGAGACTGGCGTTTCACGGTTACGATTTTCCAATTTATGCTAGAAAGCCCAAAATCATTGTAGAGAACCTCGTTTTATGTCTAACGGTTAGTCCACGTGTCCTTCACCCATTGGTTAGTCAAGAAATATAGTCGTTGTGTTTAACCACCTAACCAAAAGTCACAATCGCAATCTAACTTCTTCTTTGGGTGCAATAGAGACTGCAAATTCTTTTATTTGGTGAGGAGACAACACTTCTTGATTTGCAATAACAACAGATGCTTTGCCCTCTCGATTTTTGATATTCCAACAGTTACATTGGACACTTGGCGTAATTTGGTTGCAGATTTGGTTTCCTCCTATTTGGTATGAAATTCACGATCGCGATATTGGACCCAAATGCCACCATGAATTTCTCTATGAGTTAATCAAGCTTCCTTCGTCTGAGTCACGGTGGCGAATTCATTTGTGAATTCTTATGGCCTAGCTCCATCCATCCTTATTGCAAGGTCACGGTGGACTACGAATTTGGATGTCTTTCTCAAAGTTGGAGATTTAGACTTGTATCCAACTTCCAATGAAAAAATATCTTATAAACTACAAAACAACACTTAAAAAAAAATTAAAACTAATCAATCTTCATTGTCAAGATCAAAAGAGGCTTGTAACTTAGGTTTGACCAACCTACCCCAATAATGGGTATTTTTGCTATGGTTTGATAAGCTGCTCCTAGTTAGGTCTTATAAGTGTTGCTTCCATTGTCATTTATTGTAAAAGACTCAAAATATTATATTCTAACATTCCATCTATGTTTCATTTACAAACAGGAGCGAAATTATACATATGTTAGGAAAGAATGTTTGGCTTTTATTCAGTATTGATATTTAGAGTAATATATCTAAAGGGAAAAAGGTTGCATTTGATTCTAACGGAGCTTCATGATTTGTGATGTTAAGGGTTTTGTTTGAAAGGCATTTTTCCTTCCTCAGATTCTTCTTTGAGGACATGGACTATGTGAGAATATTGTGCCTCTCAAGTATGACTTTGTGGAGTCTATAGAACAATGTTGGACTGCATTTTATCTTACTTTTATTTGATGGAATAAAGAAAATTTTTTCTATTTGATTTCTATATTCAAGCTCTTATAGTACTAGATATCTCAAATGGTCTAAAAACTAAATTTTTTACTTGGCTTTTTGTTTTAGGAAGGTTGGTAATGATTGTTGCATATTGTAAGGGTTGTTTTATCTTATTTAATTGTTTGCCAATGGTATGGAGAC
The DNA here is from genome assembly GCA_949677035.1 of Omphalea diandra. Taxonomy (NCBI): domain Eukaryota; kingdom Viridiplantae; phylum Streptophyta; class Magnoliopsida; order Malpighiales; family Euphorbiaceae; genus Omphalea; species Omphalea diandra. The sequence continues at coordinate 3,584 of CATIWR010261926.1, read as the reverse complement.
GGCTATTTATAAAGTTATTTTGGTCAAGCATATTTTTTAAGTCTTTGGATGACAGGGTTTTTGTTTCAAGTTTTACTTTGTAAGGCAAAGCTATAATTACGAGTTGATGGTGTTGAATCTTGAGTTCCTTTAGAGAAGCATGTTTAGATTCAATGTTTTTACTATTACTAGTTTCCCAAGTAGTGGTAGTGCTAGTAGCAGTGTTGTGCAACGCTTTAAATGGATGTAAAATGTTATGTTGTGCAGCATGCATTTCAAACCAATCAAAAAATAAAATATGCATTATATTTCAAAAACAAAATCATAAAAATTCATTTGTATGATTTCTCTTTTTTTAAGAAAATACTTAAAAAATCAAAATCTCTTTTCAATATTATAATTAACATAAAAATCTTTAAGTATTGTTTGCCACTTTTGAAATCTTTTTCCAAAACACTAAACTCAAGGACAATATTTTCTATTGCAGCTAAAAATGCTGGGGACAGAATTGGTGAGGGTTCATTTTAGGTAGGTTATGTATTTTGTTCAGGTTGAGCTGTGTACATGGCTTTTGGTATGGTTGTGGTATAATTTGATATTTGTAATATGGTGTCTTATATTTTTGAAATGGAATCTCTAGGTTGTTCATGCTTATGGTAAATGTATGACAAAGGGTAGTTTGGATGTTCTTCTAATATCTATTCTGTTGGAAGAGGAGGTTGCATCATAGGAGAGTCTGGATCTAGTGGATCTTCTGGCAAAGGATAATTTCACTCTTCCATCAGCATATTGGGTTATCTCACTTAAATGTGTGTTTAGGCTTTACTTCAAGGATCCACTCTTCTGGAAAAGTGATGTCCTTCCATTTTATTTGTCTAGGCACCACTGTATTGGATTTTGTTAGCCTATTTGGAGGAGTAGGGTTTCTCCTTCCTAGCTATGGATTAAGGCTTTAGTGGCAAAAACTGAAGCCACGGCTTTGTAATGGACCTTATAGATAAAGGCAATGGGAATTGAGCAGCTTTCATTTTGTAATTATGAGTTTTAATTTGTAAGATCAAGCAACCCAAGATATTTCCATCTTTCAAAGAAATAGTTAAATTTGGATAGCAATCAAAAGAACTAAGACCTATGCAAAGACTAGATTCAATAGAGTTTAGCAAAGAATCCTAAAAATCTATGAATCATGCATCTCTAAGGACTACCAATATAAAAGTGTTTAAGCCTTCTTTAGTAAGAGATTTAATACCTACCTAAACTAGGCCATATGAATGTAATGGTAATGTTTTATCTATGCTTCTCTAAGAATTTTTTTCTGAGGAGCTATGTAGTTTCAAATGGCTTGGTGAGAAGGATATCTCTCTTGTCCATTTTAATGGTGTAACCTATTTGGAAGAATGGGTATTTGCTCGGCTTGTAGATTTGGTCTTTATGTATTTTGGAAATTTTTGAATCATCAATGGATTTCTCAAAGTTTTCATTGGTGACTTCCTCATTATTTACTATTCTTTCTCCTGTTCCTCCTATTGAAGAGCTAGAGAAAGATTGGATTCCATAGAAAATATCCATGGTCCTACACTATTTAGTTCATCATTACTAACGATTCTAGCTAAACCAATGAACTTATAACCTTTATAGGAATTACAATATATATATATATTCTAATCCACTAAGAATTATTATAAAAAAAATATTACTTTCTCAATTGACCAAATTAGGTCTAATTCTTGTAATTAATAATGTTAAAGTACAGTATATTATTAAAATTTATAACCATATCTTTTTTATTTATTCATATATTCATCTTCATCCATATTTTTTATATAGACACAGATATATTAGATTTCAGTTTAAATTTTATTTGTATTGGCTACTTTAGAAATTAAATGATAAAATATAACTTTTAAGAATAATGTATTGATAATTTAAATTATTTTAAAAATTATTTATTTTTATATTTTTATATTATAAAAAATAAGATAAAAAACTCTTAATTAAAAATCTTATAAAATTATCATACATAGATAACCCTGGATGATACCAAAACAACTCTCACAATTAGCCTGTAGAAACGACAAAATCTTCTTTAGAGGGATAGAACTAACAGGCTAAGCAATAAAATCTTTTAATATTGTGATCAACGAGTATACTTTGTTTAAAGTTTCCACATAAAATTCTTATTACTTTTTTAATCAACATTACCTCTTATGACGATTTATCAGTATTCCTAAAAAGTAAGAATATGACACCAACGAAAATAAAGTTAATTAGTGTGAGCCAGTGCTTTGATCTAATTAACTGAATTGTCCTTTATTTTTATATTTAAACATTCTCATTATTTGATGCTGTTAAATTACGTAATCCTGTAATTAAAATTTAGTACTAGTCAAAATAAAAATTTTGATTTTAACTTTTTAATGTTTCAAAATTGCCGTTTATGGACTTTCTCTATGCATCAAATTCTTTGGTCTTTCTCTCTCTCTCTCTCTCATTCTAAAATTGGAAAACGCTGACCTCACCTTCGCAGCTTTTCCTCCTTTGCAAATCACTAATTTGTAATTTTAGTCCTGAAAAATCATTCATTTCACCGGGTTCTTGGATGGTTCTAGGTGCAGAGTTCATTGGACAGTGGAAAAGTGAAGACATTAGGCTAGAGTTTGTGGGTTCGGTGAATTGAGAATGAGTAGCTAGAGCGGTGGGTTCTAGTGGTGGATTGATGGTGAAGTTATGAGATTTAGCACAGGAGTGGAGGTTATGGTGGCAGTAGTTGGGGTGAGAATCTTCTTCTTGATAATATATATCTTGTACATTCAGTTAGAACTCCTGGAGTTTCTCCTGTAAATCCTTAGTTTGCGCCCTTATATATGTTTAAATCTTGCGTGAATTCACCCTCCTAAGGCAGGTTTGGCTCACTAAGTGTTAAGTTTAAGATTTGGATGATGAGTCTCTCTTCAAGAGCTTTCCATGTTCTCAAAATTTTGGTTGAGATTTAACTTGAGTTATTCTTTTAAAGATCTTCCTTTCATGTATCTTTAAGCATTTGAGTTTTTATGTATGTTATGATGATGAGGTTGAGATCATTTCTCTTAAAAGTTTGCTTGGGCCCATTGTTCATTTAAGGTTGAGATAAGATGATAATATTAGTATTTTCCATGATAGTTGTGAATGATGAATAGTGAGTGCCTCCAAGAGTAGTTTTTTTAAATGCAATTTGAGTATTGAAGATTGAGTTGAAGAATTTGATGACATTTTAGATATTTGAGAGTAGTTCCGTGACTTAGACTTGATATGTATTATGGTGGCTTTACGCTTACCCTCCCACTAGCACTAGCTCAATTCGGGACTTATTCCGAATTGTGAAAATGTGTCTAAATTTTCTTTTAGAAAACAAGAAATATAAATAATTTTGATAATTCTTTCTTAAACTTTTGAATTGATGATTATTATTTGATTGGAACTAATTTTTTAAACCTCTTTCCTTTGTTTTTTGAAAATTTTAAGAGATTGTGGTGTAAAAGAAAGATATATATATATATATATATATATATATATATATATATATATATATAGAGAGAGAGAGAGAGAGAGAGAGAGAGAGAGAGAGA
>CATIWR010261921.1:0-12557 GCA_949677035.1 Omphalea diandra | reverse complement strand
TTCAACTTTTTTTTGTGCCAAAGAATTCAATATTATGAACTCAAAATTAAATCTCCTTTATTTTTTTCACTAATTTACCACTCAATCATAAGCTAATAAAACAATAATAATAATAACAATCTTTTTTCAGGGATAAAAGCTAATTGGTTAGAATGCATTTTCATCATCCTTAATAATATATATTGGTATCAAAAACATTTTTCCATTTCTTTCTTGTCATGTTTTAGTATAGAAAAAATTTTCAACTCACTTACCTTTTTTTTTAATCTTTACTTGATTCGACTAGTGCATTCCAACAATCTACCATAATGCTATTTTTTGGTTCTACTAAATTGCTGATAAGTTTTCATATGAATTCATATTTTTCAGGAGACACATGAGTTTAAATTGAAAGACTTTATATTGGGTTAGCAAATTAAATGTGAAATATTTATTTCATAGTAAAGTGGTATTAATTTTAATAATTATAATCATCGTGACCCTATGGATTTTGTTGTAGAATTGTATTTAATATTTTTTATCAAATATTTAGTTAAGTAGTTGAATAATAAAAAATTAATATACTCATAATAATTAAAATTTATTATTACTCATAATGTATTATAAATTCTAATAATAATATAATTATTTTAATAAAAAAATATAAAAAATGATAAGTTTACTTTTTCTTTGTTGGCTATATTTTATCTGTCCAATTATTTTTATTTTTCTCATTATATAGAAAATGAAATATTTATTATTGTTAAAATCCTAAAGAAAATTAATGTGAAAAACTTCTTATATTATTAAATTATTAAATCACTTTACATAAAAAATTATCTACATCATTAAAATTTTTAAATTATTTTTACTTAATAACTTTTATGTATTGTTAAACTTTCTATATTATTTTGTAATTGATTGAATAAATTAAATATTTAATTACTAAGATAAAATAAAAATATATTATATTGTTATATTTATCAAAAATATTATATAAGTATTTATCTAAAAATGAATTTAAGATCAAAATTAATTACATATGGTGATTATAAAGTTAATAATTTAACGGTTATATGTTTGCTCTAATAATATTGATAATCAATAATTCAAACTTGTGAAAATATCTATCATTTTAACTATTTTTATTAAAAAAAACTTAACAATTTCCTTTTAGTATTGTAGAATTTTATATGCCAAATCACGAACCACCAACCCATTATTAAGCTGTAACTCAGCACCCGTTATTCATGGTCCTTGGTGGGCAACTTGTACCAAATTGATACACAGTAGACTAACTGAACTAGGAAATATCTGGCTTCCAAAGCCATGGGGCCTAAGTCCCCACTTAATCATGGACCTCCGTGCCTTTCCCTTTCTTTAGAGCTTAGAGAGTACGGTGCAAATCGTGATTATAATATAATTTCCCACGTTATAAACACGGAATTGCAGCATACAAATTTGACTTGATTCTTCCAAACGTGGCGGAGGTGGACGACATAAACATGTACACTGCCTGCCAGGTTGCGTTGTCTCTTAATATAAAATCATTTCATTTAAACCACTCCCCATATTTATTAATTTCTGGTTTCCAAAACATCAGTATTTGGTTACGATCCTTGCCTTTAAGGTGAAGTTAAATTTTGGGATTTATAGATTTTAAATGGTTTGTGCATTTCTTAATTTTCTTAATTTAATTTTAAAAATGTATCAGGTCAATTTGAGAACTGTATTCTTAAGATTTCTTATAAATAGATGAGTAATTTCCTATTCAATATTTTTAAAATCGGATTAGCCAATAAATCTATCAGACTGGTTTGCAGGTTGACTAATTCAAAAATATTATTAAAATAACTATAAAAATAAACAAATATTAAAACACATGTAATTATATTTAAAATACTTAAAAATATAAAAATTATTTTGAAAATTGAATCAGATCTGATCAAATCGATCACTAGTTCAATTTATTATTTTATAAATTCAATCGATTGATCCGGTTTGATTTTCAAAACATCGTTCCTATTCCAATTTCTCCAAAATCTTGAATAGCACAACTGAGATAGCGATAGATTCTCTGTCCATGGAGGGATAGAGTGACAATAGTTTTGAGAATTTTCAATCGACATGTGAGCCAATTTCAAATTTTTTTATTGAAAATTAAAAAAAATTGACACATTTTATATTATATACTGAGGTCGTCTAATGCTTGTTAATGGAAAACTAAGTGTATCCTAGTATTCAAAAATGGAATTAATTTTAAATTATGATTTAGTTTTCATGTTTGAAATTTTACAATATATAGTAAGAAAGAGGAGTTTTGTTAATATACTTTAGCAAGTGAAGACTTCGACTAAAAGTTTTTATATTTCCTATTCAATATTTTTAAAATCAGGATAAAATAATTTATTATTTTGTTCACTCAATAAATATGACATGGGTTTTCATTTTTTAATTATTAGAGGTAAATAACATAAGTATTTAAGTTGAAAGCCACCTGATTTGACCTTAGAAAATGTGGTCCAACTTAGAATCTTTTCAGTCTTATATTCTTAGGCAACCAAGATTTGCAAGGAGCATGCTGTTGTTGTTTAGGAAAAATCAGCTGTTGAATAGAGACTATTTTCAATTATTTAGTGACGAGGATGTTCCATCAATCAGATTAATTTGTATTCTATACATGGAATTGAAAGGGAAGAGAGAAGAACATATACAAATATATATATGGAGGGAATTTACATCACTAACTTTGCTATTTGGCTATGTAGTGAAATAGTTTTTGTTTCATCAACATAATTTGGACCCACCATTTCATGTAATTAAACTGATTAAGGTTTCATCAACTAAATATGCTTGATTTGGGTCTTAATGGAGATAAAGATTGTGTGCTTTATAAGATGATATTCTGTGGTGTTCAAAACAAAATGGAACAACTTAAAATAAGATAAAATAATCAATAAATTTTGGCGCATGTATAACAAGTGTAAATTTATCAACAAAATTTTCATAAAATTTTATAAAATTTATTTGTTATGAATACACTCAGTTAACATACATTCATTCCTTCGTATTTTTGGAAAATATGGGAAGTGAGCCTTGAGATTTTATGAAAAAAAGTGAAGTGAGAGGGGATAAGAGGGAGCTTTTGGGCCTCCAAATCCTTTTGAAAATTTATTATTATTATATATGATTGATTTTATTTTTTAAAATATAATTATTAATTAAAATATTTTATTTAGTTATTGGCCCCGCTAAAAATAGAGAACAACTTTTATTTTTTTTTACTATTTTATCAGAAATATTACATACCAATAATAAATAAATTTATTATATTCTCTTTCTATTATTTTTAGTGAAATTAAGCTTTATATCTATAGTTTATCATTCGATTTATTTTATTAGATATGTAATTTATATAGAATAAAAATTTGAATTTTAAATTTTTTATATAATATATTAATATTTTAATTTCTAAGTTATTTATTAATAATTGAAAACAAATAGTATTTATTTTAGTACATATATTATTTTATTTTTAAAAAAATATAAACTTTATTCATAGAATCAATAAATTATACAACTTGGTCTATAAATATAATGATAATAACAATACATTTTGAAATATAAAAATATAAAAAAAGTGAAGTCTATCCATAATATTTTTCAATTGAAATGCCTAAGTACTTGAAATTATAATTCAATAAAAAATGCACTAAACTCACAAATCGACCCACATGATTTTTGAATGAGTTTGATAACTTAAATATCAATAATAAGTTGAAATCCACGTCAAAAGCAAGTATAAAGCTCAACAATAAATAAAACTCTTATAAATAGAAAACGAACTATCACGAAAAAGAACATGTAATTCATAAAAAAGAATAATATAAAATAAAATACAAATAAAATTAAAGCCATATCCATGAAAATACAAAAACAATAGATCTAATAATTAAATATATAAATCTAGTCAATTTTAGATCTACATAAAAAAATCTCAATAAACTAAAAAATAAGTAAATTTATATTTTATTGAAGAAGATAGATGATAAAACAAAAAATAGAAATAGACCAATTTCTAGCCATTATTATTTGGCTAGAAAGTTTGGATGAGAGAAGAAAAAAAGAAAAAATAGATATGTATATTATTTCAATTTGACTTTATATTATGAAATGAAAATATATTATCTTATTAACTTTTAGTTCCTCTTTACTTCAGAAAACTTTTAATTCCTCTTAAAAAATATTTTTGATTTTATTTTAATTAGAAATTTACTTTTATAGTGATAAATTAAGAAAAAAAAAATTACTTTTTGTTGTATAACTAACGTGGCATTAAACCTCCAATTAAAAAAGAAAAAAGAAAAACATATTACCCCTTCTTCTCTTTCTTTTTGGATGCATGCAACAATAGTCCTTTAATAATATTTTAATTAACCCTTTCAATGCTTTGTACACTAATCAAATAGGAACTTGTAAGCCTAATGCAATGCAGTCTACATGTATTACATCTTTTTTTATTAGGATAATTGAGGTATATTTTAATTGTTACAAGGGTAATAATGTCATAACAATAATTGAGGTATATTTTAATTGTTACAAGGGTAATTATGTCATAACATGATTAATATTATTTTTTATGATTTATTTTAATTTATTATATCATTTTGTTAGGGTGTTTCAAGAATTATTAGCATTCATTTAAAGAGAGAACATGATAAATCAAAATAATTTTAGGTATCAATTAAAAAATTTAATTAATAAATCATTGGTATGAATAGTATTTTTTTCTTGGAAAAAACATGATACAAACACAAAGATTTGGTAAGAAAAAGGTCAATAAATATTTTCCCTTAGTGATTAAATGAAAAGGAAAACAAAATTACCATAACAAGATAGCCTCATTAATAATTTACTATTTGCATCGTATTTACCATCCATCTATATGCAATTCAATGCTATAATATAAAGCAATACTTTTATGATGGAATTGGATATCAAATTTATGTTATAAATAACATTTTACAAATGTTTAATAATTAGAAAAATATAATGTGATATAATACTAAACAATATTTTTGATATTATAAAATAAAATAAAATAAATTATAAAATTAAATTATAAATTAATGTCTAATTTTACCAATTTATCGGATCGATTCTTGACTGGAAAACACTGTCAGGAAGCAATGCACAGCTGTCAGGACACAGGCAATGCGTGATGAGTTCAGCTTCTCACATGTATTTTCCTCAAAACCCCAATGTATCACGTTTTACCAACCCAAAAAAAAAAAACTCAATGGCCTTCAAGTCATATAATGCATAGACGAAGGGCAATTTAGTCAAAAAGTTTGCAGCACATGGTGAATTAATTACTCTTTGCACAACTGGTTTAAGATCCTAAGGTTTGATTCTTTTCTTTTCCTCCTCCTTTGACTGTATCCACACCCACACCTTCTCTTCTCCTTGTGAACTATTCTAACCCACATTTTTTGGCTTCTTCCTCATCAGACTGGAAAAAGGAAAATCCTTTTATCAATAATTCTCCAATCAAATGAGGCCCTATTCTGATTGGGGCAGTAAATTTTGTTTTTGACCAAAAAAGCATCAAAGTTGAGCCTTTAACTAAAATTATTTCTGATTTTATTATTTTTTTTGTTTTTTAAACAAATTTTATATTTTAAAGATTGAGGGTTCTTGGGAGTTTGCCATAAAAAGATATTAATAATTTAGCTCAGATTCTTCTGCTAAAACAATCTCATTTAGCCACCTTATCGTTCTATCTCCCTTTCTTCCCTTACATGCTTTCCTCTTGAAAGTTCAGGATTTGGGTTTTCTGGAAGGGACCAAAAATAAGAGAGAGCGATAAGGAGATAGAGACATGGAAGCTGTGTTGCAGACCAACGGGATTCTTTCCCTACCACGAAACCCCAAAACCAGAGCTTTATACCCATCACAGGGCTTAAAGCAGAGGCTTTTTGCTTCAAAATCCAAGACCCTTCCTGGGTTTTCTTTATCTTCAAATGGGTCACCTAGATTTCCTACTTTTATTGCAAAACCAAATGGGTTTTCCTCCAAAGTTAGAAACTTTCCTATTTGCAGGGCAGAGGCTGCCGCTGCTGCTGATGGGCAACCTTTATTTGGCGAAACTGAGAAACCTAAGTTCTTGGGTATTGAGGTTACCACTCTCAAGAAAATTGTCCCACTCGGGTTGATGTTTTTTTGTATTCTTTTTAACTACACAATCCTTAGAGATACAAAGGACGTGTTGGTTGTGACAGCTAAAGGGAGTAGCGCAGAGATTATACCATTTCTGAAAACTTGGGTCAATTTGCCTATGGCTATTGGGTTTATGTTATTGTATACACAACTATCTAATGTGTTGTCTAAGCAAGCTCTCTTTTATACCGTAATTGTTCCATTTATTGCCTTCTTTGGTGCTTTTGGGTTTCTTTTGTATCCTCTTAGCAATTACATTCACCCACAAGCATTTGCTGATAAGCTTCTCAATGTTCTCGGCCCAAGGTTTCTTGGACCTATTGCAATTATGAGGATTTGGACTTTCTGTTTGTTCTATGTCATGGCTGAATTGTGGGGGAGTGTGGTGATATCAGTGCTCTTCTGGGGATTTGCTAATCAGGTATAATTTTTTAGGATTTATCTGGTTGATTCATGTTTTTAGATGTTGACTTTGATGCTGTATCAGATTTGTATCTTTAATATTTTGTATATGGTTTTAAAAATCTCTCTGTGACAGATTACTGATTAGAGTCAGCTGGATTATTATCTGATATCAGTAAGCTAATTGAAAAAAGAAAAAAAAAATCTTCAAATAAAGTCCTCTCTGAAATGGAAGAGAACTGGTCAATCTTATTCTGATTTTTGCTGACTAGTTGAAACAAGAAATTCCATGTTTGAATCAAAGATTTATCCAACTGTTGCAGAAATTTTAGTGTTCACCTTTGTTACTTCTGTGTGTATATATATATATATATATACACGTGTGTGTGTGTGTGTGTGAATAGATATCAGATATTCGATTGGGTGGTCTTTCCTGTATGGCACGCTAAAAATAAAAGGATATTTGAAGGTTATGAACTATAATATTAAATGATATATGTCAAATTGTTAGAATGATTACTGGTTTGATGTTTGATATCTTTTGCTTAGAAGTTCTGTGCTTTTCCTATGCATCTGTACTCTATAGAGTGAATTATTTGATTTTTCATGTGGATTGTTACTGAATGCTGGTTTCAACCGTTGTCGAAGAGGTGAAAATGCATTTCCTTTTTGTTGTGGGGCTTATGATATCTGGTTTATAACAAATCTAATTCGGATTTATGTGCTTGGAAGTGTTTGTTTTCTGATTTTAGGATGTTGGAGTGCCCATGTTGCATTGTGGATGGCTAATTTCTCAATTCTTAGAAGAGGGTTAAATTTTTAATATAGGAGGGTGGAGTACTTAAGTTGTGTTTCAAATCACATGTTATTGCTTTCATGCCAAATTTGTTTTTTCAGTGTGATATCAGCTAGATGTTACAAACAATTGTTATTTTTGGAAACCTTTGCTTTTTCAACAAAATTGCACTCAGAACATCAAAGGATGATCCAAATATTAGAATAATCTTAAATGCTGGAGTGGTCATGAGCGTAGGCTTGCTTTCATAGTTAAAATTTTTACTGTCGTAAAGTTTCCATGGCGTGACAGATATTCTCATCGTCTGTTTCAAAATCAAAAGCTGTTACAATTTGATATTATATTTTCTTTTTGGACTAAATTTCTGGTTTCCATATTGATTCCCAGTGCTTTCTATATCATATGCCATTTTGAATAGTTTAGAATTTTTTTTTTTAAAATCAAATTTTGTTATTTAACCCCTGATGATGGCTGATCCTTGGTCTGAAAACCTGCAACTTAATATGTGAATGTAATTTTGCAGATCACTACTGTAGAAGAAGCAAAAAAATTCTATCCTCTGTTTGGACTTGGGGCAAATATTGCTCTAATTTTCTCAGGCCGAACAGTGAAATATTTCTCTAATTTGAGAAAAAATTTGGGTCCTGGAGTTGATGGTTGGGCCATCTCCCTCAAAGGAATGATGAGTATTGTCGTGTTGATGGGTCTTACTATCTGTTTCCTTTACTGGTGGGCGAATAATTCTGTTGCACTCCCAACCCGCAGCATGAAGAAGAAGGTAATCTTCTACGTGGTTGCTATCTCTCTTTTTGTTATCATTAATGTGAACCACATATTTTACTAGGTTTCTTGGTTCTGTTAATTGAGTTCTTAATTGATCATGTTCTCATCTTTCTTGTGCAACCAGGGGATTGTGAATGTGCACACAGACAGGTGCATGTCGCACACACACATGTTTATCATGACAAATATTGTTGTCTATTGAGCTGTTTAGAGCTTTTCATTCAATGCTGATAATGGTTCACTACTTTTTTGGCCAACTTTTCTTGTGTTAGTTGCCAATGAATTTTCCCTATTATAATTTCCTCATTTGTCTCTATATCTTTTTTAGTATTTGGCATAAGATGCAGAAACTATGTATCTTTTCTTCTATTATTATTCTAAACAGTCAATATTGACATTAAGGGTGCTTTTGTTTGCTGACACTAAAAGGTGTGGAAATGATCCTAAATTATTTTATCAAAGCTATCGCGCCTCTTCAATAAACTTGATACGTCACTTCAATAACTTGAAGAATGTGGACACATGACACATTGTATTAGCAGTTTAATGCATGCAAGGCAGTTAATCAATGTTTGAAATGAAATTTGTTCACCGTTTTTTGAAAATCCCTTGTGCAGGAAAAGCCAAAGATGGGTACGATGGAGAGTTTGAAATTCTTGGTATCTTCAAAATACATTAGAGATCTTGCTACTTTGGTGGTTGCGTATGGTATTAGTATCAACCTGGTTGAGGTTACCTGGAAATCAAAACTCAAAGCACAGGTAAACTGATTTTGGCTTGTGTCTGCATGGAATTCTCTTTATAGTCACATTAATCACCAACTATTTTGCTCTCTGTTCGGCAGTTCCCCAGCCCCAATGAGTATTCTTCCTTCATGGGTGACTTTTCAACCGCCACTGGAATAGCAACATTTACAATGATGCTTCTTAGCCAATTCATATTTAACAAATATGGATGGGGAGTTGCAGCCAAAATCACTCCCACAGTCCTACTTCTTACAGGAGTGGGTTTCTTCTCATTGATTTTGTTTGGAGGTCCTATAGCACCTATTCTTGCACAGTTTGGGATGACTCCTCTTCTTGCTGCTGTATACGTGGGTGCCTTGCAAAACATCTTCAGCAAGAGTGCCAAATACAGCTTGTTTGACCCTTGTAAAGAGATGGCCTATATTCCCTTGGATGAGGAAACCAAGGTTTGTATCCTTAACTTGCTACATGCTTTTATCAATTATAATTAGCGCAGCAAACTGTTCTCATTTTGTAAACAAGATGGATAAGAAAGTTCACAATATCTGAATAGTTTGAGTCTTGATATGGAAAAGGATTAACTTCAAAATTTTATCATGCCATGAGATTAATGAGAAATGCCAACTTCGGACTGATGATTTAATTGAAATGATTTTGTATTTGCTTTTGGAGTCTGTTATTCACTTTTCTTTTCTAACCAATCCTTGTAGGTTAAAGGGAAGGCTGCCATTGATGTCGTCTGCAATCCATTGGGCAAGTCTGGAGGAGCATTGATTCAACAATTTATGATCTTAACCTTTGGTTCACTTGCAAATTCAACTCCTTACCTCGGAGGAACCCTTCTTGTGATTGTGCTTGCATGGTTAGCCGCAGCTAGGTCCCTGGATACTCAGTTTACTGCTTTGCGTCAGGAGGAAGAGCTTGAGAAGGAGATGGAAAGAGCAACTGTTAAGATCCCAGTTGTGTCTCAAGAAAGTGGAAATGGTTCTCTTCCGAGTGGATCCTCACTCAACCCAACAGCAGGTGACTCAACCAGCAGTTCTGAAACTACCCCCCGCGTTTAAGATTATTTCTTCCATCATTCAACTGTGGTAAACTGGAAGAATAAGCGGAGCGAATGAAAAGCATCTGTAGGTGAATTGTCAATTGTAGGATTTTATCTTATAGAAAGGAATAATAGCTAAAGGTGGTATGCATTCTACTGTTCTTTTAAGTCCACTTTTTGCTTGAGAATGGGCTTACTGTCTGTGTAGTTGTTTTAGTTCCTGTGCCTGTTAAAAACTAAAATGGATGGATACCAATAGAAATCATTTTATTTTTTTCTCAAAGTTTCTGAATTTAATGAGCTGTGATGGTAACCTGAATCAAATGCATTTACATTCCTTTTTTTTTTTTTTCCCCCCTAAATAGGGAAATAATACTTGATATTGTTTATTGGGCTGATCGTAGTTGCTATATTCATGCAGCTATAAATGATCAGGTTGAATTGGTAAAAAATGGATTTATTTGAATATAAAAATTTGTGTTTTTTCATTACGAACTAATGAATTTTTATTCGATAATTTCTTCAGATCTAATCTCTGTAGTTATAATTTTTAGGCGTGCGGATCAGGGTTTCAAATATTGAGAGATCTGATCGTATATTTATTAACTTTGTTAATGAAATAATGTTTATCATTGAATTTTTTTTTTATGTATGATGTAATCAATTATAATTGAATATAATCAATTATAAATTTAATTGAGTTATTGAATTAGAATCTCTTTCTATCAAACATAGTCTTAATATAAATATATACTTCTTAGAAATTATCTACGCTATATTCGAGGGACGGTGGATGTTAAATTGAAAGCATGGCCCATGCATCATAATGGGCGGACGTCAAATTGTTGCCCCGTGTGCCCACCAAACAAAGCAAATTAAGGTCTTGTTAGAAATTATTCCACTTTGTCTTAATATATATCTAAAACACAAATAATATAATGTTCGGGTTGAAATCCCTCCTTCGGCAATTGCTTTGTGTTATAGTCATTAACTCCTAACACTCTCTCGTTCTTTACTTTTATTAATTAGGAATGCTCATAGTTTAATTAATATTCAATTTGAATTCCCTCATCATTCGCAGTCAAATTAAATTCATTAAAATTTCAATTTTAATTTAGTAAATGAGATGAAATAGGTAGGTGAATTTCTCTTGCTATTGCTTTTGTTTTTATAAAAGAGGAGTCGGGAAATGGATTTATGCTATCGTTATTCATAAAAATAAATGCTTTGAGAGCATTATGCTTTTAAAAATAATCAATGAGCTATTATTAGTTAATGATATAAAAAAAACCATTAAGAACATGTTTGGTTACGTTACGATAGGTAAATGCTTTAAGATTCTAATATTTTTTATGGTTATCCATGTATAAGAAAAACAATGAAATATTTTAAGTTTTTCAAATCTCATTCTTAAAATTTTGAACTAAATTAAGGTATCAAACATGAAAATAGAACTAAAATTCTATTTTATTTTCTTTGTTTCTTGGCGTACTAAACATGTTTTGAGCATAAATTATAATGGATCAATTTTATATGATTGTGAGTTTGAATTTTATCAATGTAATCCCTCCCTTCAACATTCAAAATTTTTGTATGAATTGAGTCATAATTCAATGCAAACTATTTAAAAATAATCTTATTCTTCTCTCTTTATATGCTCATAAAAATTTTCACTTTTTTAATAATTTAAGTGAGTTTATTTTGTTCATATGTTATCATTGTAAAATTTTTAACTTTTCTAATTCGAATTGTATTTATTATTATAATTTATAACTCCTACAAATTTTCTCATTTTTAATGAAATATCTGTTTTATGGTTTAAAAAAAAAGTCATAATTCAATCTTTAGGTTTTCTCAACTTTGACTCATGATTTTCACTATATTCATCCTCTAAATAAATAAAGGGACTTGAATGAAAGGGGAAAAGAACGTGATAAAACTCATATTGTCCTTTAGCTCTTAGTCTTTAGATTATCATTGTAGCTTCCCCTCACTCAAGGAGCGTAGGAATATCACTAGCCTGTAGGCCGGCCTTTTGTCATTTAGGAAATGCATGAGCTCACAACGCCGGATCCATATCCTAATCCATGTGAAATTGGATATCACCAATAAAATTATAAATTTAATTCTCAATCAAAATCAAATTAACAAAATAATAGACATCGGCTATAAACTTCTAAGATGGTATAATTTACGGAAGGAGCAATTTTTTTTTTCTTAATGGTTGTCGATTTTGAGCCAAAAGTCTTTATTAAAAGTGTTCGTTCAGTTAACTAAACAGAATTTCTTATTGATTTTTTTTTGTTTTTGCTTTTCAAATATTAACCGAATAGAACAAATTGTGTTTAAGAATTGAAATTAACCGAAATTGAATTATTTAAATTGGTTTTGATTATAATCAAAATAATTGAATAATTAATATTTATAATTCAAATATTATTATTTTCTAAATTGTTAGTGAAAATTATAAAGCTAATAATGAATTATTACTAAAAATAATTAAATTCATTTATCATTAATAAAAATCATTATAATTAATTTATCATCAATAAAAATTATAATTTATATATTTACAATTATATTTTTT
>CATIWR010261910.1:0-24614 GCA_949677035.1 Omphalea diandra | reverse complement strand
GGATCTTCATCAACCAAGCCAAATACACGGAGGAAATTATAAAGAAATTTGGCATGGAAGGATGCAAAGTAGCGAAAACTCCAATAAGTAGTACCATCAAGCTAGACAAGGATGAATCGGGCATGGTAATAGATGAAAAGAGATATCACAATACGATTGGATCTCTACTTTATCTTACTGCTTCTAGGCTAGATATAATGTTTAGTGTTTGTATGTGTGCTAGGTTTCAATCTTCACCTAAAGAATCTCATTTGAATGCTGTGAAGAGAATTTTCAAATATTTGCATGGCACTATCCACTTAGGATATGGTATCCTAAGAACACATCTTTTAGCCTAATTGGGTATTCGGATGCGGATTATGCGAGAAGCTTATTAAATAGAAACAGCACTTTCGAGACTTGCCAATTCATAGGTGAATGCTTAGTTTCATGGTTTAGTAAAAAGCAAGTATCGATTGCCTTGTCTACTGCAAAAGCCGAGTATGTGGCGGCAGGTTATTATTGCACCCAAGTTCTTTAGATGAAACAACAATTAAAGGACTTTGGCAAAGCAATTGATCACATTCCTATCAAATATGATAATACTAGTGCTATCAATCTTTCAAAGAATCCCATCCAACACTCCAGAAGTAAACACATAGATATTATGCATCATTTTCTTAGTGATCATGTGCAAAAAGGTGATGTTGTGTTAGAATTTATTGACACTAATCATCAACTTGTAGATATTTTCACTAAACCTCTAAATGAAGAAAGAATGAACTTCATTAAGAGAGAATTGCGAATGCTTGATGGAAGCTCCCTCAAGTAAAAATTCTTGGTTGATCTTATGTGATATATGTGTGATATGTTTGATTGATGATTGTTATAAAAGGTTCTATTATTTATTTCCAGGGGATCGTGTGTTTTTTAAAAAAATTTCATTATTGTCCTTGTTGACTCACAATTTGTGGTCGCTATTCTTTCTTCACGATCGCGAATTACAAGTCAACTTCTATCGACTATCAAATGTCAATTTGCAATCGCGAAATTTCTCTCCACCGTGAATTTTGGTCATTAATTTCAAAATTCTGACAGTTGCAGTGCATATTCTCGAGGAAAATTTGTCCATTACTCACATTTTATGAAATTTGAGGTCGCAATTTCCATTTTCACGGACACGAATTTGAGTAGCCATCTCACATTTATGTGATTTGATGGCCAACTATTTCCAACCCTTCATTTAATCAATTTCTAGTTGTTTGTTACCATTTTCACACCCCTTCAAGCCTATAAATACCCCCTTTAATAGTGATTTTCTCACATCTACTCCAAACCACTTCTACCTCATGAAGGGCATAACCAAGGAAGAGAAAGATCGATACAAGGCAAACTCTTCCAAGGTGATTGTCTCCAACAAGATTCCCTTCACATTCATGCTCGAAACCTTGGGTCTCAACGACGGGATTCACGTTTTTCTGTCTAACCTTGGGTGGAATGAATTTATCTTTCGAGATGAACCCAGATATGAGAAGGTGGTGCGAGAATTCATGTACACCGTGCAACTCAGCCATAAAGTTGAATCAAGGGCAGGCCAATATGGGTTAATATTTCAGGGCTTTGGCGATCCATATTTCATAACCTTTGACCAATTATCATCCCTTTTCAATTTCCAAGTCAGAGAACACATACCCTTCATCATCTCCACACTTGATGTGATCTTGTCCGAATTTTGGTCAGAGATATCCATTGAGACCAAACACGACCCCCGTTCTTCCCTCTCCAAACACATAAAAACCTTACCTTTCTGGATCCTTCATCGGATCATCACCTTCTCCATCAACGCAAGGGGTGATGGGAATGAGAAGGTTTCCCAAAAAGACTTGGCATTCTTATTTTGCCTTGTCAAAAACAAACCCATCCAGACCGGCCATTACCTTGTGGATCAACTAATCCACATGAGCACCAATCTAAAAAGCTAGTTTTTGTTCCCTTCTCATGTCACTGCCATCTATCGATTCGTTGGAGCTCTTAATGAAGAGAATGAGCAATTCCTCACCAAGAAGCTCCTTCCATCACAAAACTTCCTCGACGTAACATATTTGATCAACGCCAAGGCCATCCATTCGGACACTTACACCTATTCCTTTAGTGCGATAGGGGCAAAGAAAGTGGAGTCCTCTTAAGTTTCTAAACAAAGGAGGCTCCAAATCGATGAAGGAACAACTCAAGTCCCTCCTCCTCCTCAACCCAAAGCAAAGACCAAGTTATCTCTTGCCACCTTAGATTGCAAGTTAGACAAAATGATATGGATGATGAAGCGAAGGCTACTCTTCATTTCCTATCTTCACAGCGATATGGTGGATCTCTAAGAGAAACTCGGAGTCCCTCCTTGTCATCTTCCGGACTTCATGGACTTCGACGATACAAAAATGGAGATGACAATGAGGATGACGTTGAAGATGGAGATGAAGTCGAGGGAATAACACCTGCCCAAGTTGAAGACACCTCTAGTGATGAGTCTTCTACTTTTTAGTTTAGGAATCTCTTTGTATTTTCTTTCTTTTATGTTTAAAGGTTTGTGATCTCACAGTTATAAATAAATAAAAGTTGTTTCTTTGTTATATTGTGATCTTATGTGATTGTTATCAATTGATTTTTATATTTACTTTTCGCTCCTTATTATTACTTATGTATGAGTTTGCTTTCTCCCTAATTCACCCTCTTTTTTATCTTACCAAAGGGAGAGAGATTGTATATGAATCTATGCTTAAGGGGGAGAAACATTTAAGGTTTAAAAAAAATTATAGCATAAGTTAAGGGAGAGCAACATACTAATGATATACTTAGCAAATTTTTGTATTGAACCATTATTTACACTGCAACTTCACTTATTATGATTTATTATTATTAAGGGTCAATCTAAGTTGTCAAAATTAAAAAGGGGGAGATTGTTGGACTAGGGTAGTTAACTAAGTCTTGGACCTCTTTTGATCTTGACAAAGAAGATTGATCATGTCTAATATTTCAAATTAGTGTTATTTTGCAGCCTTTTAGTTTTTATCTAAAGTTGGAAGTTGGATGAAGATAAAAAAATTCCTCAAGTATGAAAAATGACTTCTAAATCATGATCTCTACTTTGTATTCGCGACTGCGATATGTAAAGTAGCATTGCTAGAAAGTAGACAGGCGAAATCGCAGAGCCATTCTTGACCGCGATTCATCCAAATGAAACAGTCCAAAATTGACAAACGAAATCGCAGTGAGTGTCACACCCCATTCGCGACCGCGATTTTCAAAGTGACTCAAAAGGGAAGCAAGTCCACAGCCATAACATGACACATGTTCCAGTAAACCATTGAGTGAGGTTGAACATTAAGTGTTAGGTGTGAGCATTAAACACCAAGTTGTAAGGTTGTAGTGTTAACCTATAAAAATACTTCAAGAAAGGTTTAAGTGTGAGTCTAGTGAAACACTTGAGTGAGGTTGTGTGTTAGCCTAAAAACACATTGTTGTAAGGTTGTGTGTGAGCCATCAAAACACAAGTTGTACAAGTTAAGTGTGAGCTTGAAAACACCTTGAGATAGTGAAATATCCAATTGGTAGATTGAGGAGTGGACATAGGGTCGATTATACCTAAACCATTATAAATTATTGTCCCAATTCTACTCATTCTTCTTCCCCTCTTTTTTCTCTTTTAAATTTTTATGCACCAATTCAACCCCTCCCCCTTCTTGGTGCCAAGGGACAAGAACATCAATCAAAATTGTTTTACAGGTATTTAGAGGGGATATAACTTTATAAATTTCTTGTTTTGCACTTTGTCTAAATTAGTACATAAAGTCATCAAAATATATGAAAACAGAAAGATTGAGGCATTTTCGGTTAGTTATGAACTAGCCCTAATGAAGGAGCCATAACTCCTCACACATGACAAATCAAGCAAAACTAGTTCATATGCATTTAGTTGGGGCATAAAGCTACAACTTTCATATCTTGAACTTTCCCTAATTCCTCTTCTAGGGTTATGAAATCCTGGGTACAAAATTTTGCTCTAACAATAAAAATCAACATAATCAGCTCTTGTTCTCTTGAATTTCAACTTCCATCCAAGAGTTATACCTCAAATACTCTAAAGTTCTCACTAACCATGGATGACCAACATGTCATGAGGGGTTAATTTCATTTGAGAAAAAGATAAATTAACTTATCTATTTTCCCAGAACTAGAAAACCTTAGGCTTTCTTCTTAGGCAGCTCACTCTTCTCCCTCTCCTTCTTCTTCTTCTTCTTCTTCTTCTTCTTCTTCTTCTTTCCTTTTTTTCTTCCGTAGTTCTCTCTTTCTTTTGTTGTATCTCACATATGAGCTATGTACTTTGATCCTAAAAGGTTAAAAATTCCACTCGTAAACCCATTGTAACAAGATAAAATCATAGTGTTGCATTCTTATTAGTTGGAAGTTCACTTTCCTCTTTTAGTCCTTCTTTTTCACTCCTTAAGCACCTCCATCCATCTCTTAATCCCTAGATGCTCCTTATACTTTAAAATAAGCTCTATAACACCATTATTTATGATGTTATAACATACAACACAATATAAGACAATTTTCTATGCAACTATACAAACATTACATATTTGTTCAAATGTCCCAAATGCAATGGTGCATGTGTCATCATCTTGCTTATCCAATTCACGTGTCTAAATAATCATTTATCTAATGTAAATATTCAAATATAATGTAATTAAAATACATATAATTTAGGTTAAGAATGTTACACCAAACATCTTTTACTAGTGATTTAGCCTGTTCGTCACTTATCATCTTCATGAAAAAGTTAGCTAAGCATTGGGATTTCAAGGTTATTTTGGGTTCACACCTAATATTGTGTTTGCTTAGTTAAAGTGCTATGTGCATCAATCACCTAGAAGTATTTGGTCTCTGTAAAACATTTCTTAACAGTTGATCTATCTAAACTATGATAGTTTGTGCCTGAAAATAGCATCTCAATTTCCTTACTGAAGCCACTAAGGCCATAGTGAGCTTTTATAACTTTAGATATCTTATCTCGACCCCGCAAAGGACTCTGCTAATATAGTAGATGAGATGTTCACCATTTGCTTCTTAGACAAAATATGGCTAACATTTTTTGTCCTACTGCCAAGTACATATAAAATGTTTCTTTTACTTCGAGTCGACTTAGAAGAGGCAGGGAGAAAAGGAATGTTTTAAGTTCTTTAAATGTTGTCTGACGATCCTCTAACCATTTAAAGTGTTTTACATTCTTCAAGCTTTTAGAGAATGGAAGGCATCTTTTCACCTAACAAGATATGAATAGTCCCAATGTTGTAATTTTTTCATTCATCTTTTCAACCTCATTGATGGACATTAGAGGTTCTTATCTATGATGGCTTGGATTTTCTCAGAGTTATGAAATCATGAACCCTAAAAACTTGTCTACTTTCACTCTAAAGAAGCATAGTTTTTAGTTCAACTCCATGTTGTTCAAAACACTACAAACTTCTCGTAGATCATTTATATGGGACTTATCAGTTTTACTTTTAACAATAATATCATCTATATACATTTTTTATGATACTACTGATTTGGTCTTTAAACATGAAGTTCATAAGCCTCTAATAAGTTGCTCAAAAAGGCATCTTTTTGTAGCAATAAGTTCCTTGATTTGTGATGAAGGCAGTTTTCTCTTCATCTTCTAGATCCATGGGTATTTGGTGGTATCCTTACACATCATCTAAATAGCTGCACCTGGAAAAATAAGTAGTTAAGTCTACTAACTAGCCGATGTTCGGTAGTGGGCAGCTATCCTTTGGGCATGCCTTGTTCATGTTTATGAAGTCGGGCCATTTGGTTTCCTGTTCCTGACCATAACAACATTGGCCATCTAGTCATGGCATTTCACTTCTCTAATATTCCTTTCTTATAGCTATTTGCCTTTTTAGGGTGAACCTCCTTTTCTTTTGTTTAACAGGTTTTGCCTTAGAATCTATTTTCAACTTGTGGCAAGCTATTGAAGGATGGATCCTTGGAATTTCCTATAGTTTAAAGGTAAACATTTCAACATTCTCTACAATGACATTGGTTAATTGTTCTATTGCTAACTGACTCATATTTGCACTATATTTAACTATTTTATCAATTGAAACTTTTAGTTTAGTCAACTCACCAATTGATTCCAACCATCCTTATCATTCAAGATCTACTAGTTTAGTCCTTTACATGCCTTTATTTTATTGGAGGGCTATGTGGTGCATTCATTTGCTGACTTCTGGCTCCCCTTAATGTTGACCACTTCTTTAGGTGTAGAGATGTTCATGGTTAGGCATCTTATGTTATGGATAGTTGTCGTCTTAAAGAGGTATGGCCTTCCAATAATCCTATTGTATGGGAACTCTTCATTTATTATGTGAAAAAAAGTTTTAGCTACTAACAGTAGGTTGGATTATTCATCAACCATTTCTACTATTAACGTCATCATCCTTAAGGATCGCAGCTATTTTCCTCTAATCCAACAAGGGGTTTTCCTATTCTTTTAAGGCTCGTCAAGATACCCCTCATTGCCTTGCATGCTTATCCAGTGAGTGTGTTGGCTGCACTACCCTAATCCACTAGGAGTTTCTTGGCAAGATATTCATTCATGATGCCTTCTACTACCAAAGCATCATTATGAGGGCCTTCTATGTGTTATTCATCTTTAGGATCGAACGTAACGATTGGCATGGTCTCTTTTTAGGTGTTGACGAGGAAGATGTTGACACTTTCTTACGAAGGGGTTAGGTTGATCATCTCTTATAATCATGTTGATCACTCTAACTATCCTTTTGCTTAGGCATTCTTTTATTCGCCTTTCGGCATCCTCATCTTATCTTTTTCCTTTGTCACCTTTGACAAACTTCTGAAGGCCTCTGATTTGTATTAATCTTTTGACTTCTTTCTTGAGATCCCAACACTATTGGGTATCATGCCATGGCCTTCATGAAATGTACAAAACAAAGTTTTATCTTTCTTTGCAGCCTTTTCAAAGTTTATCCTTTGAGGGTACTTTATGTTAGTACCATTTTATTTGATCCAGAGGAGAATGTTACCTCAGGTGCATTTAATGATGTGAACTGTGTCTGCTGCTCTTCATTCGGATGGAGGGAGAATTATAGCTTTATAAAGTTTGACAAGTGGAACTATTTGTTCTTCTTTCTTTAGTTTTTTTCGATTTCATCATTCCTCTCTTTTTTTTTTTTTCCTTCATCTAGCATAATGTATCTTTGAGCTATGGAGTTCATCTCTAATAAGAGTTTATGGTCTTTGTTATGAAGGTTGTCCTTTAGTTTACAAAATGTGGTTCCACTTCTTATGGCCTCTACAACTATTTTCACATTTATGGTCTCAATTTTCATGGCTTATTTATTGAACCAGTCAATGTATGCTCAGAGGGTTTCACCCTCTCTTTATCTGCAAGACCTTAAGGAACTTGTTTTCCTCTTGCAGTGAATGTTAGTAGTGAACCTTGACAAAAAAAAGCATGTTCTAATTCTTTAAAGGAATGAATAGAGCTAGAAGGCAGTTGAAGATACCACCTTTGTGTTGTTTTAATGAATGTAGTAGGGAAAACATTATAGAGGATGGCATTTGAAATGTCATTGAGTAGGATGGTGGTTCGAAAGGTGGATAGATGAGTTGTACATTTATAGTGTAAAAAGTTTCCATTTGGGAGGGAACTTTTCTTCAATGATTTCCCATGTTAAAGGTGAAGCCTCCAGGTATCTTTTGATAGAACTTGATTTGGCTTTTAAGTGTTCGATTTGAGAGTCAGTTTCATCATCAACAATAGTCTTGATCACCTTTTTGCTAGACTTCATTGTTCATCCCTGTTTGCTTATTGTATAAATTTGGAATCTTAGGGTTCCAACAAATATGGTTGTGGCTCTCCATTATGTTCTTTAGGATTTTCCCTAGGCTGTTGTGCATTAAAGGCTATCAAATTTGCCTTGAGAACCTTAGCCATTTGCTGATTAAACTTGTCTATAGCAGCTTACATGGTTCTTACTAGGGTCTCTTAGAATTGTGCCAAGGCCTCATTTGTAGCAGTGGTTGCATCATTAATAGTGGTGTGTGTAGCGTTCGTTAGTGCTGCTTTTGAGGATGTATTTTCTTCCTCGTGAGCCAGAAAAGTAGGAACGAGATTGTTTCTTATGTGTCGGGCCATCATTCATTTGGATTAAAGGTACATGTTTAGTCTTTATTAGAAAGATGGATTTAGAAATGTAAAGGTGAGAATTTTAAAGAAAGCAATCAATAAAATAGTGGAAGGAGTTTCTCTTAGATGACACCAATTGATTGTTCCTATGATCACCAAGTGGGCTAATAACTTGTGTAAGCGATAAACACGTGGAAGCTTAGGGGGACTGTGTCCTCCACAATCATTTAGATGCTTAAGTTAATTATGAAAACTTGGGAGCTTAGAGAATAAGAGCTTAAAGAGTTGAGAACTTAGTAACAAAAATCTCTTAGTAAAAATGTATCTTAGGAAAGTAGGGTAGTGATTATTTATACTTTTATGCCTTCTGGATTCTTTCTAGTAATGTTAAGAATAATATTTTATTTTCATTGTCTGTATATTCCTACAATATTAGGAGAAACGTACAGTTTGTAACCATCCTTTGGTACCCATAACGTTCTACATATCTTTGTCTTTTAGTGAATTTCCCAAATGGCATGGTTGCTCACCTTTCTGGTTTGTTCTTTCATCATTTGGCTCGATAGGGTTAATTCTAATGGTTGCTTGGTTCAATTCTCTCCAATTTAGTCATGTATCTTTACATTTTAGGGATAGGTGTCCATTCGTTAGCTACTTGATCATGAGAATGCTATCATAAAGTAATTTAATTCAATCAATCTTTTAAATTTAAATTGAGATATACTCACCCCTACACATAAGACTTTTTATAATTAGCAGTTACTCAATGGCCATACTCTAAATTTATATAATTTTTGCATTCACACAATGCTCCATAATGATAATTGTGTTTGTACATAACAAAATAATAACTAGATCCAAACTCACTTTCTTTCTTTATCTTTTCTTTTTTAATTTTCCTCCTACGAGATTAAAATAACATCAATCCAACTCAAAAAGAAAAAAAAAATTAAACAGAGGAAAATAAAAGGCAATACAACAAAAAATAATCAATATATATAATTGATATCAATCTTAAAATTAGTTTTAAATAATCATTTATCATTTTATCAAATAATTATATATAACATAATCACGTTTCAATATTTTATATTATACTATAAAAAACTACCATATTAAAAATTTCTAAATAAAAAATTAGAAAAAGTCTAATTTTAAAAAAATCTAAACAGGAAAATTTTGAAGAAATTTTTTAATAAGAAATTAGAAAAATCTAAAATGTAAAAATTATAAATATCTTCTATACAGGAAACTAGAAAAACTTAAAAAGTTATAATCTTAAATAGAAAGTTATAATTTAAATTAATTTCATTACTTATTTAAAATTATGTGTATAATGCAGTAGTTTGTCAAAAATTACTTCATTAAATTTTAATAAATTTTTTTAAAAAATTATACTAATAAGATTAAAGATATAATTTTTTATTATAATTATTTCACATGTATATACAATTTATAATTATCTATAATTTTATATTTTATTAGAAAATATTTAATTTATTTATTTGATTGGTTATCAAGAATTATTTTTTCAAATTTAATAAAATTTTCTACTTAAAATTATGTCATATAAAATTGAAAATATAAATCAATAGACAATTTTTATTACAATTACTCTTATATAATCACAAATTTTTAGAAATTTATTTTATTTACGTGATAATAATTTTATTAAGTTAGTAATTAATTAATTAATTAATTAATTAAAAATAAATATTAGATTTATTTAAAATTTATTATTATAATTATCATGTACCATGCATATTTATAAATAGTAATTGTCTTTGTACACAACAAAATAATAACTAGATCCAAACTCACTTTTTTTTTTTTTTGCCTACAATATTATGACAAGTGTATTCAATTAAGACTTTTAAATATGTTTATAGACTTTTTTAAATAAATGGTTTTACAAATTTTATCAATTTTTAATGATTTTTATAGAGTTTATAAATTTATAAATGATTTTCAAAAGTTTTATTATAAGAATTTGTTTTATTGATATTGATAGACTTTTATAGACATTATCATATTTTCATTAATTTCAAATATCTTATATAATATAATGAATTCATATTTCTAATAGAAATAAAATCAGTGGCATCAACTACAACTTAATACCCAACTAAATAATATCTTATAGTATTTAATATATTATAACAAAGTTTAATTTTTTATATTACTACACTAACATATAGTTTTCATATTTGATTTCTGTGATAAATATTGCTAATTTCTTTGACAGCTTATGCTTATTCAATAAAAAAATGGGAAAAAGGTACATAAATAATACATTAGCAAAAATTTATAACAAGACGTTTGTAATAAATATTATAGTATATTGTTATAATTGTGTTAATAAATTATAATAGTATAATATTAAGTATATTATAATAAGAATAATATTATAACTAATAGTATTATAATTATAATAATTTTATAATAATTATAATAATATTAAAAAATTAACAATAAATAAACTCAAAATTTTTAATTTTTAGTCGTCATTTGATCCATTGAGTAAGTGTCCATTTAAGTTGTTGAGACTATTGATAACACTATACTAACATCTAAAAAGTCACTTAAACTCTACAAAATTGTTGAGAAAATGTGAAATAATATGTTTTTTCAGATATAATAGCACCTAAAAAGTCATACAAAATTTATAAAAGTCTATTACTTTTAAAATGACTTTTTAATTTTTGTTAACTTTTGTAGGCTTTATAAAGTTATAATTAAATACTCTTGATTTCTATATACTTTTTTAAAGTCATTATAAATTATTATTAAATACTCTAAAGTCATTAAAAATAATTATTGAATTCTCTAACTTTTATATGGACTTTCTTTACGTGAATGACTTTTATAGAGTTTATAAATTTTTTAATGACTTTTATGAAGTTTATAAATTTATGAATGACTTTAAAACATTTTATTTTAAAATTCTACAAAAGCCTTGAGGAATATGAAAAAGAATTTTTTAGATGTTCTATTTATACTACTACTTAAACAGTCATTCAAAATCTACAAAGGTCTATTACTGATAGCTGAAATTTAAATGATCCTAGCTAGTTATCAAGTTACCAAGTAGTAAAATATATCATTCCCATGATAATTTATGAAAATAAATACTAAAACTATAGATAACTTTTGATTATTTGGACAATTGAATTTTAAAAAGTAATTAATTAAACTACAAAAATTTAAAATAAATAAACTAAGGAAATTCAAAGACTAAATCCAAATAAAAGAAAATTAGTAAACAATTAAACTAGTAATAATAAAATTTAAAGGGTTAAGACTATTGGTCAACCTAACCACTTTAATGAGTATTAATTTGTTAAAGTCAACCAAAATAATTTATCATTTTCATATACTAAGATTTTTCCCAAAAGTGTTTAATATTCACTCTCGAGATATATTAGGCTTAGTCTATCAAGTAATCCTTAGATTTCTCTATAGAGTTCTTGAGATAGAAAGTGCATTAAGTTTTGTGAAATACTTATGAAATCATATGAATCATGTACATATATTTTTTTATACAATTCAATTTACACCATGAAACATTTAGTTAATTACAGGAAATCTTTTTCCAATTCATTCACATAAACCAAATCAAACAAGAGGTGATCAAACTCTTAATAGCATTAAGCACAGTAATCCATGACAATATGAAAATAAAAATATCTTGATTAAATAAAACAAAATCTATCCATTGTTATGATAAGGTTTTCATAACTTTAATCATAAGAAAATTAGTTCATGAAAAAAGAAAGAAAACTAGAAAGAAAAAAGTAATAACTTATGGATTGGCAATGGAGGACGAGAATGTCTTCAATTGAGGCTGGTATCACCCCCTTCCCCTTCCCTCCTTTTATACAAGAGAAAAAATATTGCTCAAATCTCTCAAAAATCTCTCTTAAAGTTTAGAGATATTGTCTTCTCAAATAGTTTTTTTTTTTTTTTAAATGTCAAAAGAAGATCTAAATCTAAGATAAATCACCTAAGTTAATTCTCCAAAATAAGATAGGATATACTATGAAAATCTTAGTTTCTTACCCACTTAAACTTGTTAGACCCAGATTGGCAAGTCATGCCCACCTTTTATCATTGCAAGTCTGCTGCCAAAATTGCATTTCACTTCTTTTTACCCTAAAATTGAAGAATCTTGCAAATTGATGTCTAAACTTCCCATTTCAATCCTAATGCACCTGAAATATCAAATTTAAATTTCTTGAATATAAAATTCAATCAAAATTGAAAATTAAGCATAAAATAAGGAAAAATCCATCACAATTAAAATATGCACTTCTATGCTTTATCAAATTCTCTCACACTTAGTATAATACTTGTCTTCAATCATAACCTAGCTCAAACTCAACAACCCTTCCATTTCTTCACTCCTTAATCTTTTAATTTGCTATGAAACAATCTTGAATTACTAATATGCAATGACGAACTCAAGTCACATTGCAATTAAAAAGAAACAAGTATTTTATAAATGAACTCTTAAAACAAAAATAAGCACTCATTTGCCTTAACTACTTCTTTAAAATCAAATGCAACAAGATTCAAATACCCTCTTAATGATTTCACTCTATGCGCTTAAGGTGTTTAGGGTATAAATAAACTCTCAAGTCAAAACAAGGAAGGATTTTACCATAAGCTTGCCTATAGATCATAGTTTCACCATTTAATATGAGTTTTATGCATTCCAAATCAAAAATGGTTTTTAACATGTTGTAATAGGGTTTGGCTTTAGGTTTGATAAAAAGGGAATTTTGGGTGAAAAATTATCAAAGTAATTAATTTAATTAGCATAAATTCTAATCTTTTTGTTCTTGAATTACTCTCTTAATCAAACTTTTTTACAAAACAATATAGCTAGAGCAACTTAGTTCCTATATTGTTTTTATTCATTTTATACAAAAGCAAACATTAGTGATGAATGTCCCAGTTACTCAACATAAAACGTATTTAGAATGTTAAGCATACTCATAAATTGGCAACCACTTGATGTAAAGATAAACATTGGTAATGAATATCTTCAGTTAGTAGCACCAACATAAAGAAGTAGAACCTGTATTTTTTAAAATTTTTTTTTATCAATTTGCTCCAAAAGTGCTTCTCATTTTCTTGCCACCTTAATTAAAATCCTTTGCTAAAAAGGTTAAGGAAAATTAAAAAACTTCAAAATAAAATAAATGTGATGAAAACAAGGAAAGGGTTAAGGCTTAACTTTAGCTTTCGTAAGGGAATAACAGGAGGGTAGGCTTTTGATGGGCATAAAAGGGCTAATGTACATGCCTTTTTTTGCTTTTTAACACATGAACTCATTAATGTGGTAAAAAATGCATAATAGGGCAAGCTCTAGAATAAGTAACCCAAAGGTTTATTTGTATTGAATCTTGCACATTTTTCATTCAAACCAATTATCAAAGTAAAGAACCACTCATCCTAGTAAAAAAAAAAAAAAAATACTTAATCATGCTTGCATCTTATCTTGTAATTTTATCCTAAGCATGTAATTCATGATAATACAAAATCATTAAAAAAAAAAAAACACACAAAAGGGTAGGAATTCTAAAAGGAAAAAGTTATCAAACAAGGATAACAATATGCCTAAGTCAAAGCATTTTATAAACATGTAAGCCCTCCTTTACACGTAAAACATACATTATCCATAATGCAGCAAAAAGAAGTTCATCAATGAAAATTGAAGGGCAAAAGAAACTTCTCTGAATGGAGGCATCGACATAGGTGATGGCCAAAGGGAGAAGGAGATCCAAGTGCTAGAGGGTGATGGCTATTTCTTCTATTGTAAATAAAAAAAATGAAAACTAGGGTTAAAACATAATAAGGGATAAGTTGTACAAAATGGGTAGAAAACTTATGTCAATAAGCTATGGGCACGACTTAAACTGGCGTGGGGACCAAACAAAATAGAAGACTTACTAAAATAAGTCGTAGGTATGCCTTATTAAAAAGAGTCCCAAAAATATATTGATTAATTAAGTAAGCATTAAACTCCATGAAAAACATATCAATTTAGATGAATAATGTACATACCATTCAATTCATACTATGAATCATTTATTTAATTATGCAAAATCTTTTGCCAATTCATTCACATAAACCAAATTAATCAAAAGGTAGCCAAACTCTCAATAACATTAAGCACAATAATCCATAGGCAATATGAAAATAAAAATATCCATTATTGTGATAAAAATCAATCTATTGTTGTGACAAGCCTTTCCATACACTTAGCTATAAGAAAATTAGCTCATGAAGGAAGAAGGAAAGAAAGAAAATTAGAAAGTAGAAAGGAAGAACTCATGGGTTGACAATGGAGGAAAAAAACATATTCAACTAAGGCTAGTTGCAACCCCTCCCCCTTTTTACCATCCCTTTTATACAAGAGAAAAATGTTCATATATATGAAAAGATCTTGCTTAAATCTATTAAAATTTGACCTAAAGTTTAGTGATATTGTCTTTCTAAATAGTTCTCTTAAAAATACCTAAAAAAAATCTAAATTTAAGGTAAATATCCTAAGTCAATTCTCTAAAATGAGATAAGATCTTCTATAAAAATCAATTTAAAAAGTAGCTTATTACTCACTTAAACTCGTCAGGCCTAGATTGACAAGCCACGCTCACAACTTATCGTTGTAAGTCTTCTACTAAAACTGCATTTCACTTTTTTTTTGCTCCAAAAAGAATCTTACAAATTGATGTCTAATTCTCGTATTTCAACTCTAATGCACTTGAACTATCAAATTTAAATTTCTTAAATATAAAATTCAATTAAAAATTAGAAATTAAGCACAAAATAAAAAGAAAATCCATTATAATTAAAATATGCACTTTTATACTTTATTAGTTACTTTAAAAAACTAACAACTTTTTAAAATACCAATTAACTTTTATTGATTTTATAAAGTTTGTAATTGAATACCTATGATTCTTATAGACTTTTTAAAGTTTTTAAAAGTTTTTTATTGATTACTTGGATTTTTATAAACTTTTTCAAAATTTTAAAAATTTTCCCACGAATACTCAATATTCTAATTTTTTTAAAATCATAAAAATCTTGAATTCTCTTAATGATAAATTAATACACCTAAAATAACATACATCTCTTCTGAAAAAAAAAAAACATCACGAATCCATTTCCAAAAGCAAAAAGAAAAAAAATAAACAAAAGAAACAAAGCAAGACAGGGGGGAAAAAAACAAGGGACAAGTTAACATACCCCCCTTTAACACCTGTACCCAGTGTTTTTTTTTTTTTTTTTTGGTTTGCTCTTAGTTCTTGACAATCTTTATTTCTTTTTCATTGATCAAGATTTTGTTTGAGATCGGCTTTTGAATGGCTCCGCAAGGGCAGGCGTCCGTAGACTCTGCCATTTTGGACGATATTATCAGTCGTTTGTTGGATTTTAGGCTAACTAGAGCTACCAAACAGCATCAGGTTCAGCTAACTGAGAACGAGATCCGCCAACTTTGTACTGTTTCTAGAGAAATCTTTCTTCAACAGTCTAATCTTCTCGAGCTCGAAGCCCCCATCAAGATCTGTGGTACATGCTTGCTTTTCCCTTTTTTTTTTTTTTTGCTTCTCTTGTTGTTGTTTCTTTGTTCCTTTTTATTTCCTTGTTGACAAGTTTGAATCTTAATTGGTTCTTTTGTGGGTTTCTTTTCTTTCTTTTGGCTCTTTGATAGTTTTTAATATTTAGGTTTCTTTCTTATCAGTGTTTGTTATACACTTTAGTATTTCTTTAGATAAAATTTGAGTATTTAAGATTGGGAAAGACTTCTGTTTTGGGGACATTTTAAAAATCAAAATTTTTAGTGTTTAGGGATTCATCCGTGGTACCTGTGGAGGTCATTGTCATTAGCAATTATTGAGGATTAATCCAAAATTTCGTCTATACTATGGCAATTGATGTAAGGAATAAAAGTGAAGGAATGAAGAATGTAGGATTAGGTCCTGTGTTTTCTTGCAGGTGTTAAAAGTCTTGGACTGCAGCTGACAGGCTGTTATTTTTAGGCTGGAGAAAGCTGTTTAATGCAAGAGTGCAACATGGCAAGACTGCAACTAGAGTTCCCCTCCTTTTGATGTGACATATGTTGCAAGGTGTTAATTTAGCGATTACTAAAGTATCAAATACAAAACAATCGAGGAAAAATATGTAAAGAATGGAATAGATTGGAGATTTGAACAGGTATTAAATAAAACTTTTGAAGAGCAAGGGGAAGGGGGTGGGGGGAAGAGAGTAGGTAATCTCTATTCAATGCCACCTAAGAATTGGCTTAAAAGAGCCTTCACATGCATGAGACAAAAGAGATGAGAGGCTTGGTGCTAACTTTGAAATGAGTTTGTATCAGTATGTGTTTTGCTTCTTTGTTATAGTGTTTGCAATTTTCAGTCATGTTTTATTACATTTATGTAGAATGTGAGCTAGCTTCGTTAACTGTACTATAGTCTGAGTTGTAATAGATAAAGTTAGCTAACACTGGCTCATGTGTTTTGTCACATATGATTGGTATAGTTATTTAGTAATATCTACTTATCTTTTGTTAGATTCATAGTTTTTTCTCTTTGGATTTTGCTAGAATCTCCCAAATATATCTGTGTCCATACTTCTTTTTGTGCTTGGGAAAATTCATCCCTGTTGTACATCGTGATTTAATTCAAAGATGAATCTCACATC
Source organism: Omphalea diandra (assembly GCA_949677035.1). Lineage (NCBI taxonomy): Eukaryota > Viridiplantae > Streptophyta > Magnoliopsida > Malpighiales > Euphorbiaceae > Omphalea > Omphalea diandra. Next base: position 7,711 of record CATIWR010261910.1, on the reverse strand, counting down.
TGGGCTGGTTGGTCATCATCCTTCTGTGGATGCTGACGTATGTTATTGTTAGCAATTTTAGTTCAAGTTTGGATATCTAGGTGGTTGGATATTGATGATTTTGAAGTGTGGAACTGAGTTTGTGGTTCAAAATAGTTTAAGTATGATGCATTCTCTATATATAAATATTCTTGTTGAGTGGCTTGTGCTAGTTGAACCACGTTAAGGTTTCCCTTTGTCCTTGAGTGTAGTTGTGGTCGTTGATGATCTAATTTCTATCCAAGTATCATGGCATCATTGTCATCAAAGCTTGTTTGAGGGGAAATTGGTTTCTTTGCAACAATAGAACGTTGACTTAAGGAGGAGGCAAAAAGGGGTATATATTCTGGAAATTGACTCGTACTAATTCTTGATGCACCTGATTAAAATCTCAAGATTCTCTTACTGTCATTAGCATATGTTGCTGGCTGTCAAACCACATTAAAATAGTCGAGTGATAGGTTTCACCACATAGTGCTGAAGATGCCACTTGATTGACAGACATCAATGCCAGACATATACTACCTCTAAAATGGTCAAAACATTTTCCCATAGGTTTTTTGAAGGAAGAAGCATGGACAATGGAGATCACCGTGAGGAAGGAAATTCCTTGTAGTCATTAGCACTGCGTCCTATGCTTTTTATTTTTGGTTTTATAGTGCTCTAATAGGATACTCTAAATTGCTAAGAGTCCCTGCTGCTATGCATGAAAAGTATCCTATTATAGTGCTCTAATAGGATACTCTAAATTGTTTCAGTTAATCTTTATAATTGTTTTTCTTCTATTTCCAGGTGACATTCATGGGCAATATTCTGATCTCTTGAGGCTTTTTGAATATGGGGGTTTTCCTCCTCGTGCTAATTATTTATTTCTTGGAGATTACGTAGACCGTGGCAAGCAGAGTTTGGAAACAATATGCCTTTTGCTTGCCTACAAAATTAAGTACCCTGAGAACTTCTTTCTGTTAAGAGGAAATCATGAGTCTGCGTCTATTAATCGAATTTATGGATTTTATGATGAATGTAAACGCAGGTTTAATGTGAGACTCTGGAAAACCTTTACTGATTGTTTTAATTGTCTTCCTGTTGCTGCGCTTATAGACGACAAAATATTGTGCATGCATGGAGGGCTTTCCCCTGATTTAACAAGTTTGGATCAAATTAGAAACTTACCTCGTCCAACTGATGTTCCAGATTCTGGATTGCTTTGTGATTTACTTTGGTCTGATCCTAGTAGGGATGCTAAAGGCTGGGGCATGAATGACCGAGGGGTCTCATACACCTTTGGGCCTGATAAAGTGTCTGAGTTCTTAACAAATAATGATATGGACCTCGTATGTCGTGCTCATCAGGTTAGTGAAGCTCACTTCTATCTCACTCTTATAGCTCAAACAGTTACCAGGATGCACTTTTTTCCTTCTTTTCAGGTTGTTGAGGATGGATATGAATTCTTTGCGGACAGGCAGCTTGTCACCATATTTTCTGCTCCCAACTATTGTGGTGAATTTGATAATGCTGGTGCAATGATGAGTGTTGATGAAACCTTAATGTGCTCTTTCCAAATACTTAAGCCTGCAGATAGAAAGGTCAGATTCATGTAAAAAGGACAATGTTTGCTATCCTGATTCCTGCTTACAATTGCTGACGTGAGTTGCATGCTGTGAAGGTTTGTTTGTTTACTTTGCCTTCATTCATGGTAAATGATTTTGAACTTGCATGTAACACAGAATTCATTTTCATTAGTTATTTCCGAAAGATTAATGCATCTTCCTTTCTATATAACAACTTAGCTAAAAGATTATTGCTTCACCCATGCATTAGGGCTGTGTGGGTCCTGTATCTTCTGTGTTTTTTTTTTTAATTTTTATTTGTTGGACTACTTAAGTTTCCATATTATATTGATATTTCTATTTTGTTTGGTAAGAAACTATGAACGAATTGCATGTTTAATGGATATTTGTGTTGAAAGGGAAGTATTTGGAGTAAATAGGATGAATTTTTCATCTGAATTTGCTTGATATGTTGAAATGAATGCTTACATGGTTAGTCAGTTATGCTGTGTAAAAGAACTTCTTGAAGATCTTTTTTTTTTTTTTGAAAAAAAAAAACAAAATAGTGAAAAATAAAACAACAAAGAAAAGAAAAAAAAAATTGTACTTTTGATAGCGGACATTAAGAGTTCTCATTTGGAGTAAAGCTAAGGCATTTCTGTTAACCAAGCAAAGGGCTTGGTGCTTCTTCCCAAAACTGTCTGCATTAGTAGCAATTGAGCAAAAGGTACTTCTATCATCTAGTTAGATTTCATCATCTCCATGTTTAGTTTGCTGGTGGCTGGATCCAACATCTGAACCAAACAATCTGAGCCTTTGTTTATTTGTTTTACTACTATCACTACAATTAACTATTTATGACTCACCTTAACAAGATTTTTGCCATAATTGGGATGTGATTAAATCCTTCATCAATATCACTCGGCCCTATCTACCATAATCATTATCTGTTAATTATTACTGTCACAATCTGCTGACCTTTCCCTGCACATCTATTACATATTATCCATTAAGGCGTTACTGTCAGCACTTATGCTCTCTTCTTATTACTTGCCTTATCATTACCATCTCAACAGAGGTTATCCATAAGAAACATTTCCACTTGTCGATGGTAACATGTCAACAATCAAATTCTTTCTTGCCAGAATATTAGTATCATATTGCCTACCCTTTGTCAAGGCTGTTACCACCTTGATCATCTGTCATATGTTGTAGTGTCTCCTATGTTTTTTTGATATGACAATTCCCTGAATATATGTGTAATCTTTTCTTTGGAGGAAAGCTACATTTTAAGAACAAAATATATTTCTTCTTCTAAGAATTACGTATTACAGTTCCTGAACTGATTAGATTGTGGGAAAATAAATTTTGAGTTAGGCCATCATATTGTAGCTTTGCCTATTGCATTGCAGATTTTGATTGTGAGACTACGGTTAAATTTAAATGCTTATCATTATATTACGTGGCAAAATAAAATAAGTAGAGAAAAACGATGGGAAAATTAGCATAATAATTGTTTACTTGTAAAGATGACGCTGCAAAATATAATCATCTGTGGAAGTTTCATGATCTACAAACGGAAATTATTACTTTCCCTTAGCATTTAAAGAGTCTGCATTCGTCTGTATTAAGCTCTCATCAGGATTTCAACACCCATCATCTTAGCTTGTAAATTGGAGAGTAGCAATTGTAAATTTGTGGAATTCTGTAGCTTTGTATCAAGTTCCTCAACATAAATTTATTTAATGGGTTGAGATGAGGATTCCAGGTTCTATGAAAAACACCTGTTTAAGAAAGCCACCCTGGTTTTCTATTGCCTTGAGTTATGATTAATCTATTTTGTTTTTCTTTCTTGGAATAATAATTTGATTGTGATACCTCGTAGCTGCTCTTTAACCACCTGTTTAATTTAATTCTCATTAACTATTTCGGTTCGCTAGTTTTCTTATACTATAAAAAAAAATATCTGATAGATTAGCATGCTGCAAAGGAATGCTTTTTGTCAGACGTTCATGGTGGTCTATTTTTCTTCTATTTATGCCATAGTTCAAACCAATTCCTAAATTCTTTCTGGTTTTGACTGATACTTATAATTTATGATGCATGCTTTCCCATATGTTTGCTTTTCATAATGCGAATACATACACTGTTCTTGCAGACTTAATCCTCTCCATCTGTGCTTTGACAGGAAAAATTTGACAATTGAAATCTTGGCATCAAAGCTCCAACTTTGAGGTGCTGGAAGTATTGATCATAGGAGTCATTTGTTGAGGGTATTGTGTAGGAGGAACGTTCTCCTTACTCCTAGCTTGGATCTAATTCCTCTTAGTGCAGTGACAAAGGCCATAATTTATTATATTTTACGTTTTCTCACGAAATTTATAATGGTGCAAGTACATTTTTGCTGTAAATGACTGCATTGATACGCCACTTGTAGACTGCCTTTTTACAAGAAACGTTTTTCTTGTTTCCTGATGGCTTCATTAGACGCTGGCGCGCTGTTCAATGCTCACACTGAAGAAGTTAGTGCTGAATCATAGGATTTTGATACACCACCAGTCATCAATTTCAGTGCCACATCAGAAGTTTTAAGTCAAGATTTTGAACCATTTTCTTCTTCAATTGAAAGCACACGCATGACATGCAAGAACAGTGCTATATATCGGTACTATTGCTTTGAAAGAATGAGAATGACCTAACAACCCTTCTTTTAATTCTTCAAAAATCTAATCTTGCGCTCAGAGCTCTTGAGGAAAAAATCAGTTGCTCTGACATCTATTATCATCCAAATTGTCAAGCTTCTCATGTGACCAAATGCAAAGTCTACCATGTAGAGTAAAAGGAGGTTAAGCTGCCAGCTTTCGTGACCCTTGGTAAACGTGGATGCAAAGAGCATTCCGTCGTTTGCAAGCTTTATTGCAAGGTCATATGCCTAATCCAATCACAGACCCGAAGAAAATGGCACATTGACCATGCTCTATTCAGATTTAAATTTGATCATTTATGCGCACTACTCTCTTTAGAACTACCAAAGAAAGGCTTCTTCGGCAGGCTAAAATGAAGATGCTTGCCTTTTGCGTTAATGTGCTATTAGCGGCGGTTGCAGTTAGAGGCAATACTCTTTCTTTTACTAGCATCAATAGATCTTTTCCTAGTGATGAGAAATATGTCAAGCGGCAGATATATTGAGACATGGTCGTCCACCACCACAGCATTGGCAACATCCGCCTTCTCATGGCCATCCCCCACGTACCAGTTTCCCGCCACCTTCCCATGGATATTCAGCATCTTTTCAAACCCCGCCCTCTCATTGGTATCCACCACCTTCACATGGACATTCCCCACCAATTCATTACCCACCACCTTCTCAATATTCACCACCTCGCCGAACACCATCTCCTTCTGTATATCCTCCACCCTCACAAAGATATCCACCACCCAGCCAGACACCACCCTTTCCTAGGTACCCTCCACCCTCACATGGATATCCTCCACCCAGCCAAACACCACCCTGTCCTAGGTATCTTCCACCTTCACATGGACATCCTCCACCCAGACAGACACCACCCTCTCCTAGGTATCTTCCACCCTCACGTGAACATCGTCCACCTAGTCAAAAACCACCAAGGTATCCTCCACCTTCAAATGGAAATCCACCACCTAGCATAAGACCACCCTCTCCAAGGTATCCTCCACACTCACAAGGTGGACATCCGCCACCTAGCCATATACCAACCTCTCCTATATGTCCATCTTCACATGGACATCCACTACGTACCTATACTCGGCCACTCAGCCCAATACTGCAATCTCCAAGGCATCCAACACCATCATATCAACATCCACCACCAACCCGAAGACCGCCTTCACCAAGGTATCCTCCACCTTCACATAGTGGACAGCCACCGCCTTAGCCAAAGACCACCCTCCAAAAGGTATCCCGCACCTTCATATGGACATGCACCACCTTCTCTAAGGTGTCACTCACCACCTCCAACCTCTCCTAGGTATCCGCCTTCACAGTATCCACCGCCCAGTTAAACACCACATTCTCCTAGATATCCACTACCCTCAAATGGGCACCCACCACCTGTCTATTACCCCCCACCCTCTTAATACCACCACCTTCTCAAGGAGATACACCACCTTCCCGTCGTCCATCCACCCAAGGGCCACTTGCTCATAGGCATCCACCAGCTCTCATGGATATCCATCCTATCATAGGCATACTCTACAACCACCATATCAAAGGCCTTCGCCATGACTGTCTCATGTATCACAAAATAAATTAAGACATATATGTTTGTCTTCAGTGTTTGAGCCAAAAATCAACTGTCTATTCCTATGCACTTGTTATGTTGTTCATTAGAAAAGTACATCTGTTTTTATCATTTCTTATCTCGTACGGTGCCGCAGTTTCTTTTGTACTTCCTAGTAGCATTCAAAAATGCTGAAGTTCGTAGCTGTATATGAAATTTGACTTACATATAGCAATAATTTACTGTAATTTCTTTTTTGTTTGGAGCTCGTAACTCCATTTCATAGAAGTCGAGAAAAATATTAAAATATACAATTGCTGATATGTAATTTTAAAGAAGAACAACGATAGCAACGCCTACAGTAAAGTAGTATTTAAGACAACATTTGACTGCTTTTTTTTAAAAAAAAATTTTAAATTAAGTACAAAGTTTGTTCACTTTTTCTACCTTTTCGATTTAGTTTTGTATCTTTTTCATTAACCTTTTATATCTTTAAAAATTTTTTTCAGTGTGTTAAATTTAGTAATAGTAATCATATTATATTACATTTAGTTTATATTATGGATATAAAATTTTTTTACTTCATAGACAAGATTTCTTCTTTATTTATTTATTTTTTGTACATCATTGAATACATTCTATATTTTAAAAAAAAATGTTCTTTTCGTTTTAAATAATTCCATACTGTGCCATTCTTTATTTTATTAAAAATAAGAAATTGCAGTATATTAATCACTTTGGAACCTGTTTATCTTTGTAATGCTTGTAATAAGTGATAAAGTATAAATTATCTATTTCATTAGAAAAATGAAGAAGGGACTAATTAAAGCCGAGAGTTAAGAGTCCAAATCTGAAAATAAAATATTAGTAATTCATCTTAATACTAAAAAATTATTATAATTGGTATTTGTAGAGAGAAACATTGGAAAGATGGTTGTTATTGCTCAATATCGGACTAAAGACCTTCAATATGTAAGACAAATGAAAACCGCTATACCTCAACAACTTTGGAATGGTCTTCAGCAAAAATCAAATATATCAAACCAATTAATATAACTTCCCTCTCCGCAGTATTAAAATGGACACTTTACTCCGCTCAAATTGAAAATATCAATCAAAATCATATTAATGTGGTTCGTTTAATTCAATTTAATATTAATTTTGGTTGGATTCGGTTCTTAAAAAAAATTTTGATCAAACTGAATTGATTGCATTTTTAATAAAATAAAATAAAATTAGGTTGAATATATATTAAATCAAATCAAAATAATTGAACTTTATTTGAAATTCATTATTTACATTAAAAATATAGTCAAATATATTAAAAATATATTATTTATATTAATAAACATTAAAAATATATTATAAAATTATTATTTCTATTAAAATATTTTAAAAATAAAATTTTAAAAAATCAATTTAAATTGAATTAAATCAAAATTAAACTAAATTAGATTGATTAGATTTGGTTTCAAACAAATGCTCCCCTAGTTTATCATATGGATTAATATAACATATAAATGGTACGGATTTGGTCGGTGATTCGTTTAACTAGCTAATACCCTAATTATCACACTCTTTTAAAAATAATGGAGATCACTTTTTAAAAAAATAAAAATAAAAATAAATATAGGCCACCCATGTTTGATGATCAATAACAATATACCACAATGATTAATTTTCATGTTAGAATAATATAATAAGATGAGGGAATCTAATGGTGATGACCTGGAAGAGAATGTATGTCACATCCCAATTAATAATCATTTAAATTTCTCTCTAAGTCTATCCATTGTCATTTAAAAGACCTGATTAAATTTTTTTTTTTTCATTATGTCTCTTGTTCACCACTTAGTAATTATTTACAACAAAACATACATTAAT
>CATIWR010261897.1:0-11779 GCA_949677035.1 Omphalea diandra | reverse complement strand
AGTTCGAGACGCTTGAATACCCAATGAGGAAAATATATCTCACTGGTATGAACACAGATATTCCTTGTTCCTCCTACCATTTCTAACAATAACATACCATAGCTATAAACATCAGACTTGTGAGAGACCCGTCCAAAGCTTCTATAAAATACTTCAGGTGCAATATATCCAGCAGTCCCTCTAGGATCCAACATTGATATGATACTCTCTTTTGGGGGGCATATTTTAGCTAGACCAAAATCAGAAATTTTGGGATGAAAATTGTCATCTAGAAGAATGTTATGGGGCTTTATATCAAAATGAAGAATCCTTGTGTTACAACCTCGATGCAAGTACTCTAGTCCTCGAGCAATACCAACTGCAATTTGGTATAATGTTTCCCAATCCAACTGACGGTCACCCTCGAAGGAATTCTCCCCATATATGTACTTGTCAAGAGATCCTTTAGACATGAACTCGTAAATGAGTGCTCGTTTGGGACCCTCAAAACAATAGCCTAACAGAGTAACAATGTTGACATGGGAAGTCCTACTAATGCTTGCAACCTCGTTGATAAATTCTTGTCCATTACTCTTTGATTCCTTTAAGACCTTCACTGCGACGAGTTGATCTTCAGGTAACTTTCCTTTGTACACACTTCCATAGCCTCCTTGACCTAGTTTATCTCTGAAGGAGCTTGTGATTTTCTTAACTTCTGCATAATTGTATCTTTTTAGTGCCATCAGCCTTTGGTTTTTAAAGAAGGACTCGATAGTTTGATGGTCTTGTGTGTTCTTCCAGCAGAAATTGGAGTAATTGGATAAGAACTTCCAACTAAAGGCGCAGAATATTATCATCAAGCCAGCAGCAGCGCATCCAATACCTAAAAGAGAGTAGCCACTTTCAGTTTAACAACTATCTATGCGGAAGAGAAATCAGAGCGCATTACCTATTCCAAGCTTCCGTCCTGACCCTGTAACAGAAATTGGAAATAAGTATAGTGTTAATTGAAACATTAAGAAATAAATCGATGCATGTCATGACAAATTGATTATATTAAATCCAATTATCAGTGGTCACCACCCGTATAGAATATATAAATATATATAAAAAAAAAAGTTAGAAGTGATCAACTACAGGACAAGGTATGATTTAAATGTGCAAGGTAAAAAAAATACTGCCGCATTTACCTTTGTGTCTGTCAACATTGCTTTCATATGGTCGTTGTGGTGGAGGAGCATATGGTCGTTGTTGTGGAGGAGCATCACAATGAAACTCACCCAATTCGTAATAACAATTAGGTTCTATGCTTACTTGAATAGAGAAGCTAGATATTATCATTTCGAATATGTCCTCCTGTGGAGTGTTGGTAGCGTTTACTGCTGGAGGCTGCGCAGTGGAACAATTTATAGAAGGATTTGGAAAAAGTGTGCCATTCTTCGGAGAGTAGAGGCACCCGTTATAACCAGTAGAATTAGAATAAGCAACAGATAGATTGGTAGTTTTTACTGCTGGGAGCTGCACAATGGAACAATTTGGAGGAGGACTTGATAAACCTTTATTGTAGTAGATGTAGAAGTCGGAGCACTGCTTAAAACTAGTAAAATTAAAATAAGCAACTGAGGGATCGCATTTGTACAAGGTACTTAAATTGGACATAATTTGAAAACGAGCGTGAGGGAGAGTGGGAAGACTCAAATTGTTAAACGATTCACATTTCTTGGAATTCAAATTCTCCTGAAGCTCTTTGTCAGTGAGAGAAATTTAATGTCCTGAAGAGGTTGTGACGATGCTATCAACTTGATACCGTTTTGGTGATTCCCTCCCAAATTGGACCTGCTGAATGCTTGTATTGCAACCATCCACCACAAAGGGACCGCATAATTCAGTTCTGTTGGCGAAAGGGAAAGAGATATTGCCCATTTTTCCACAGGAAATTGATGGGCAATCCTGAGCGAAAAGAAAACCAGGATGAAAGAGTGCAAAGAGAATGATCAAAAAGACGAGAGCCATACTCGATACTCAAATGAAGTGGGGAATAAAATCACCAACAAGCTTCGTGACTCTCTTCAGTATTGCATCTCCAAATAACAATATATTAAAAAAAAAAAATCTTCTAAACACGTTAGTTGACTTGGAACGTTAACAAGGAAGACTTGCCAATTGGACGTCAAAATTAAGGCAATAAGGAAGAGCAAAAGAGGAAGATGGGGTGGCCATCTGAAAATTTGTCCACGTTAGAGAAGCTTTTTATTGGTCCAATCCCATGAATAATATATATGGCAATATGATTAATTTTAAATTTAAATTAAATTCTAATGAATAATGATATATTTTAATTATAGAATAATATAGTAATAAATTAAATTAATTATTTACTGTACTTAATTTATATTAATTATTAATATAAGCATATTTACAATTATTTTGCTTTCATTGATCTGAATTAAAACACTAAACTTCAAGTATTAGAATAAATATTTAATTCTAAAATTTATAATAATATCATTGATCATTTTTCAATATTTAATAATTTAATATGTAAGATTATGATAATCTAAAGATAATTTAATGCTCAAATAATTTCAAGCCATAAAATAAAAGGATGATCTATTATCAAAATTAGCAGGACATTGACACTTTCAAAGACTTTTCATTTTGTGTGAATGAAAGGCCAAAATTATTATAAATAAGTAAAAAGGAAAATAGAATGTTCAAAAACTTATTCTTATGACAACGAAAGTTAATTGTATTTTATTATCCAGAAAAGATTAATTAAATTTATTGATAAAAATTTAATATTTGTAATTACATTAAAATTCATGATATTTATAGTATTTATAAAACAAGCAAATTTATGTTAAAATAATATTTAATATTAATTAAATATAATTAATCAATTTGAAAGAAAAAGGAAAAAAATCTAAAAAAAAAGTAAGAAAAAGGATAGTGTGACCCTATTTAATATATTAATAATAAATGTATTTATGAATGAATTACTAAAACACATGATACTGTTGCGTTTCACTTTTAGTATATATATAATAAGCATAGATATTTATGCATTATACAAAATATTTTCCTTAATATTAAAATATGATTATAATATAAATGAATTTTAACATAATAATATTGGAATGTCTTTAAATTTCCTTAATATTGAAATATGATTATAATATAAATGAATTTTAACATAATAATATTGGAATGTCTTTAAAACTATGAGACAATAAATTTATATCTCAAATAAAATCTAATGAATATAAAAATAATTATGATATATTTTAATTATATAATAATAAAATAATAAATCAATATTAATTATTTACTATACTTATTCTATATTAATAATTAATATAACCACATTTGTAATTATTTTTGCTTGCTACCGATTTCAATTTAAATATTAAACTTCAAGTATGGGAATAAAGACTTAATTTCAAAATTTTTATAATAATATTTTTAATTTTTATTAAACTTTTATAATTTAATATACAAGATAATGCATAATTTGAAGACAATTTAATGCTGAAATAATTTTAAACCACAAAACAAAAGAGTGATATATTATCCAAATTAGTAGGATATTGACACTTTCAAAATGCAAAAAGATTTTTTTAACGAATAGGTTACTAAAACTATTATAAATAAGTAAAGGGTAAAATAAAATACCCAAAAATTATGATTGTCATTGTGACAGATGACTGCATTTTGTTATATATAAAAAATTAATTATATTTATTGGTAGAAATTTAATATTTGAAATTATATTAAAGTTAATGATAACTGCAGTATTTATGAATATCAAGTAAACTTATGTTAAAAAAAAATATATTTTATAATAACTAATCAAATATAGTAATCATTTCAGAGAGGAAAAAGAAAAAATTTAAAAAGATAAGAAAAAAGTTGATGTGACACTATTTAATACATTGATAATAAAAATGTTTATGAATGAAATTAATCAATATTGAAACTTAAAAAATTTAATACTTATTATTTTATAGATTAAAGTAAAATTAATTGAATTTGTTAGTGAAAATTAAATATTTAAAAGGCTAATGATAATTTAAATATAAATCGTTGTGTGTTAATACGATTTTGACCCAAGCTAAAAAATTATCAAAATAAGTCAGAACTTTAAAAACCTCCAAAACCTTCGTTTTATTAACCCACCAATTTGGTGAATTGAGGAGATAAGATTTTTTTTCTCTACACTTAATTTTAACTATTTTGATTTTTTATTATTATTTTATTTTTATAATTTCTATGCAATCATCTTCTTAAAACGTAAAAAACCTACATCCAAAGAGTATTTTAATAATTTTAATATGAAACTTTCATTAAATTTAACTTTTTAACCAAATAAAGTAGATTATAAATGGCACTCCTCTTCATGTTCTTTCCAAACAAAACAAAATTAAATTATTAATTTTATCTTACCATATTTTTTTAAAAATTTTTATCATACCTTACAATCCATTTAAAGGTATTTATAAAGGAAAATGTTGTATGGCACGAACTGCCATATGAATATTATATTGCATTTTACGCTAAGTTTTTAACTTTTTTTTTTTTACAAAATTTGATTAAATATTTATTAAATTTTGTATTAATTTTATTTATTTTATATAATTAAATACTAAATTTATTTTTAAATAAAATCTGATCAAATATTGATCAAATTCCGTAGAAAATGATATCTAATTTTGTATATATTTTATTCATTTTTTTTATAATCGTGTACTAAATTTAGAGCAATTCAACATAATCTTAATAGTGATAGTATCAAAATAAGACTGTGTTTGATTACACTAAATTTAATATATGATTAAAAAAATGAATACATAATTTGATCAACATCTAATTAAATTCTATCTAATTTTTTTTTAAAAAAAATGCCAAATATGTCACACATAGCTCCCACAACATTACAGCTAGCGTTGTTGGTGCCATGTGTTAGTGCCCATTTGTAAATGAGGCATGAGCTGCACATGTTAAGATCAATGGCCACATTGTTCATGTTGTTAGCACAAAAAATTAATGGTCAGTCTTTTGTCACAAATTGTTCACATCCCTTTTTTTCTCATCCAAGCTATTAACACCCAATTTCAAGGTGCTCCTTCTTTATCTAAGCCCGTTGATCCATCGTCTAGAGGACTCTCTCTCTCTCTCTCTCTGGTAAATGGAGTTGACAACCAATTTAGACCATCTCTCCATTCTCTCAAGCTGTAAAGGTGACCATTTCGGATCCAACTCGAGCCTCTTCGAAAAAGGCGATCCGAACTCAACCTTGATTCGGTATAAATTCGAAATTATCTAAAAAAATTTTAGTCGGATAAAGGTCAACCCGATCGGTTAGGTCAAAACAAATTCAAATGTGTCAATCCGAGACCCTACTTAATTGACCTTATAATAATATAAAAAAGAAAATTGTTATCACTAAATATATAAAATGTAAATAATTAAAATAAAAAAGAAAGATATTCATTTAAAAAATATTTATATTATTTAATTAAATTCAAATTTAAATTTAACTTTGATATTTTTATTTAAAATATAATGAAATTTTTATATTTTAATAAATTTATTAATTTTAATGTACTTTTTTATGAGCCTCAATTATAATTTATTATTTATTATGATAAATTATTTAGTAATAATAAAAATTATTTATTGTGATAAATAATTTATTATAATTTTAAATTATTTAATATAGTGACAAATATTATTATGATAATATTACTTCTTCTTATATATAATTTGGTGGACACTATATTGTGACAAAATATTATGACGAAAGAGTATAGTCATAATTTATCTTATTTGCTCATTTATTATGACAAAAATTTTTTAGTTAAAAATTTATGGACTTAATAATCAAGAAAATTCAAACATTTTTGCAAATTTTTAGTTGTATATAGAGTTTTTAATTGAGTTAATTACACCATAATTTAATGAATTGAGTTCAATTATACACCAGGTCAAAATCAATATTTAATAAATTATATATTTAAACTCAATTGATCATTATATTTTTGCATTTAGTTCAATCAAACTCAAAATTAAGTTTAAATCTTAGTAAAATAATATTTTTATTTTTACTCAATTTAAATATTTTTTTCACAAAAATATCAAAATTTTATTTTAATTTTAGTTGATAAATAATTTTATACTAATATTATGTTTTGAAATTATAAATTTTATTTTTATATATTTAAATAATAAATTAATAAATCTTTAATTTTTATTTTAAGGCTAAATTTTTTTAGAACATTTAGATTCCTATCATGTAATTGATTTTTTAAATATTTCTTAAAAATTTTTATTTTGAATGGTTTAAATAATTTAGTATTTAAAATATATAAATTAATTTTTTTAAGGAAAGAATGAAAGAAAATTTTATTAAATGAGAGATTGAAAAATTAATAAATTATAAATTTAAATTTCAAAATTTTTAGATTTTTCAAATTTAAATATAAAATTATCAAATAAAAGTATATAATAAATTTAATTTATTAAAAAATGAGATTAAATTGAATAAAAATAAAAGTATAATCTTAATGAAGCTCATGTGACTGATCTTTTTAAATATTTCTTAAAATTTTTTAAATGATTTATTATTTAAAATATAAAAATTAAAATTTTCATGAGAGATTGAGGGAAAAATTTTTTAAATGAGATATTTAGAGATTTTATAAATTATAAATTTAGAAATTTAGAAATTTATAGATTTAAATATTAAATTAAAAATTTTCATATAAAAGTATATAATAAATTTATTTAAACAAGAAAAGGATTAAATTGAATGTAAAACAAAAGTATAATTTTAATTAAGTTCATGTAAATAACTTTGTAAATATTGTTTAAAAATTTTATTTAAATATTTTAAATAATTAATATTTAAAATATAATAATTAATTTTGAAGAAGAGATTGAGAGATTTTATGAATTATAAATTTAAATTTTTTATTTCTTAAATTACATATAAAATTAAAATTCATCATCTAAAAATACAAAATAAATTTAATTAAGCAAAAATGAGATTAAATTGAATAAAAATAAAAATTTTATCTTAATTAAACTCATTTGGTTGATTTTTTAAATATTTCTTATAAGTTTTTGTTTCAATAGTCTAAAATTTTATTATTTAAAATATAACATTAATTTTTTAAAGAAGATTAAGGGAATTTTTTTTAAAAAAAAGTTAGAAATTGAGAAATTTTATGAATTATAAATTTAAATTTTAAAAATTTTTAATTTAATTTTAAATATAAAATTAAAATACATCCTAAAAAAAGTGCATAAAAATTTAATTAATTAAAAATAAAATAAAATTGAATAAAAATAAAAGTAGTAGATTAATTAAGCCGTAGAGTTAATTTTATATTTAATTGAACTTATTAAAAAAATATAGAGGTTAACTGAGTCTAAATGCACTTTACGAAATTCTATTTTTGACTTGAAGTATAATTAAAATCAATTTATTAAATTACAATGTAATTGACTCAATTAAAAGTTTTGGATACAATTTAAAATTGCATAAAGATTTGAATTTTTGAATAATTAAACTAAATTTTTACGATAATTTTTTAAGTGATTTAATATGTAAAAATTTTTTATCATAATTTTACTTAATTTTTTATAATAATTGTAATAAATTTGATTTTTGTCATAATAAAATTTCATATTAAGACAAATATAATTTTATCACACAAATTTTAATCATAATATACAAAAAAATTTTATAGTGAATAATTTTTTATCATTGAACATTATATGTTTGTTTGTAAATTAATTTAAATTTTGATATATGACTTGAATATAATTTGATATGGACCTAATTTAATTGTTTTCATTGTATATAGTCATTTGCTAAAAAATAAATTATATTTAATTTATTAAGTGTTTAACTAAAAACAAAAAATTTTAATCAAGTTTCGTTTTATATAAAATCTATCTTACTAAAAATAAATCTATTCGTTTTATATAAATCTATCTTACTAAAAATAAATCTATCTTACTAAAAATAAATTTTTAAGAAAAAATTATTATTTCTCTCTTAATAAATTATAAGAAAATATTATATAAATTATAAAAAATTCAAATTGACATTTTAAAATTGAATAATAAATGATCTAATATAATTCAAAATATAAATTTTAATAATAGACTCGAATCTAATCTAAAATTTTTTATGCATGTATAACTTGACGTGTGATTCAAATTTATCTGAAACCGACTCAAACTTTTTGTCAGTAGAACTTGTTGACACACGACTTCAGGTATTCTTCACTCTTAGAGACCTCTGAGAAATTATGGCGTAAATAGAGGAATTGATAAACTTAAAAACATGAATTATCTTGATTATATAGATCAAAGGACCACGTCAGTTGACTTGGAACTTTAACAATGAAGACTTTTCAAATGGACTTCAAATTTACGGCAACAAGGAAGAGCAAAGGAGGAAGATGGGATAGCCATCTGAAAATTTTTCCACCTTAGGGAAGCTTTTGATTGGTCCAATCCCATGACAACAAATTTCGGGCCCTTTTGTTTTTCTCACTGAGCAATGACCGGCAGTAGAAAAGCGGCATCATACGTGAACGCGGCAGTGCATTTTTCACCAAATATTAACATAATAAATAATTATGATATATTTTAATTATATAATAACACAATAATGAATCAAAATTAATTGTTTACTGTATTTAATTTGTATTAATTATTAATATAAGCATATTTATACTTGTTTTGCTTACTATCGGTTTGAAATCAAACACTAAGCTTCAAATATTAGAATCATGGTTTAATTTTAGAATTTTATAATAATATTATTAATATTTTTATCAATGTTATATAATTTAAAGTGTAAGATTATGATAATTTAAAGACAATTTAATTCTAAAATGATTTCAAACCATAAAATAAAAGGATGATATATTATCAAAATTAATAGGATGTTGACACTTTCAAAGACTTCTCATTTTGTGTGAATGAGAAGCCAAAATTATTATAACTAAGTAAAAAGGAAAATAAAATGTCAAAAATTTATTCTTATAACAAAGAAAGGTGATTATGTTTTATTACATGTAAAAAATTAATTAAATTTATAGATAAAAATTTAATATTTGTAATTACATTAAAATTAGTGATAATTATTGTATTTATGAATCAATCAAATTTATGTTAAAAATTATATTTAGTATTAATTAATTAAATATAATTAATCAATTTTAAAGAAAAAAGAAAAATATAAAAAAGTAAGAAAAAGGATAGCGTGACACTATTTAATATATTAATAACAAAAGTATTTATGAATGAAATTAATCTACTCTAAGACTCAAAAAATTTAATAATTATTAGATTAATAATCAGAAATAGGATTGGAGTCTTTGTGGACTTCCTCAACAATCCGCTAGGGAGCTTCCTCACGCCAAGTAAAACAATCACCCGGCCAAGTGCAATATAATGCGCAATAACATGGGCTACATGATTTTCATCTCTAGGTACAAAGGCAAAAGAGCAGTCATTGAAATGCAAACACAGAGCTTGGTATATCTGCCAAAATTACAACAAAGCATGGCTCATATGGAATGGAATCCTACAATCTTGTGACAAGGACTTGGCTATCACTCTCAAAACGACCTTGGAGTAATTTTCCTGCAATACACAGTCCATCGCCAATCTAAGTGCAAAAGCTTCTGCCAATAAAATTGAGCTCTGTGTACTCTCTCTTTTAGATCCCGCCAGCAATTGTTTCCCTTGCTACCCTTACAACAAAACCAAGCCCGACCAATCTATCCTCAAATATCGCATCATCAACGTTTACATTGACTTCCCCATCTGAAAGGAGGGTCCAGCGTGGAACTTCTATGCGTGTTCGAGTCTGCGACAACTGAGGGCGTTGAGTCCAAGGTCTTAAATCGCAGTCGCGGTTGTGTTGCAAACGTGTCAGTATGTCACAGATAATTTGCAATAGTCCTGGTCGATGGTATTGTGAATTTTTTTTAAAAAATTCACAATATAACTAAAATCAATATATATAATAATAAAATATCTAAATTAATAACTAGTCAAGCACAAATATTTAAATTATAAAATATAATCAAAGGTTCTCACCAATATTTAAGTAAAAATCTCTAATATTCTTTAAAAAATTAATTCATGTAAAACTTGTTAAGATAATGTAAATCCTTTTTTGTTGTAATCCTCATGTGTATTTGCTCCTAAAATAACTCAACTACAACCTTAGTTGTATTATATATGCTTTATACCCTTGCAATGTATTCCTTACATTTAGAATGCAAATTTCACTTGGTAAAGCATAATTTCATTTTCATTCTCCATCCTTATCTAGCCCAACTAATCAAATTATTGAACACCCAACTCATCTCCAAACCACCAACCAAATAACAGAAAGGAAAAAGCACTTCACTGACCAAACATAACAGAAAAGAAACATGAAAGAAGAAAGGGAAAAACACCTGAAATTGATGGGTACAATTTTATGAAGCAGCTTCGATCATCTTGCACAGCTTGGCATGCATTCCATGCTTCTGATCCAATTCTTTCTCATCAAAGATGCCCAAAATTTGATCATGTAGAAGAAACCCTGGTGTGCTTTGTTTTGAAGAATAAATAGGTGTGCTGTGTTTTGAAGAAAACCCACATTTGCTTTTTTAACTTTCTTCCTTTTCTTTTGTTCATTTTAATTTCTGTATTATTGGTTTTGTTGGTACAAGATTCTCTAATTTGTACATGTTTTTTTTTATGGTTTTGTCTAGTTTTGTTCTTTTTCTTCACTATGTTTGTCACATTTTGAATCGTCGTTTCCATTAGTATCGGAATGGTAATGGCGATTCTTATGCGCTTTCAATTTCTTCTCTCAATATCGTATCGCTCCTCTTAAAATCCATTACATATCATCCGTTACAATATGTAATGGATGATATTTAAATCCCTGGTTGAGTTATTGCTAGTGTGGAAGTGATCACTTAGAGACGTTACCAATCTAGAATATTAGTGCTCTTGAAGATGAAATGGTTTTTGTCGAACCAACTTGTCCATGATGTTATTGCTGCCAACTCCATAATAGTGGGTTGCACTACAAAAATCTGTTAGGTGAGCGATGAAATTTTTCATCTCTAACCGGGCAGATTCTATCGCTAAGCCTACTTAGTGACGGACTAGCGATGGACTTATGTTCATCGCTAAGAGGTAGCGATAGAATTTCATTTCGTCACTATCATTCCATCACTAAGCTTAGCAACGAACTGGACAGAATTTTTCGTCTCTAAACATAGCGATGAAATATTAACGACGAAAATTTTCATCACTATTTTGTTGTTAAGGTTAGTGATGAAAATTTATGTCACTATTCCATTACTAATGTGACATGTTTCCATTGCTATTTTATCGCTATAATTTTATTTTATATTTTTTGTATTAAAAATTTTATATTTTTATATTTATTTTATATTTTATTAAAATTAATATTAAAAGAAACACAATATATAAAAATATTTATTTTATTAAAATTAAAATTAATTGTATTATGTTTACAATAACATTGTACATATAAGATGCATAAATATGAAAAAGAATCATTTCCATCGTCATCATGTGCTTTCAAATAATCATCGTCCTCTAAAGGCAAAGGGGTTGCTTAGGGTGCTGGTACCAATTTCCTACAATTAAATTGTAAAAAAAAAAGAAATTACAAAGTTGCACATATATAACCAAATATATTTATTAATACAAACATATATATATATATATATATATATATATATATATA
>CATIWR010261858.1:0-16452 GCA_949677035.1 Omphalea diandra | reverse complement strand
TGATAACTTTCTTAATCATTATGCAATTACATTAAATGATAAATAAAATTGAATAAAAGAGTAATTAAACAATGAATTTGATACGAAGAAAAACATTTATCTATACTCAGTGTAAATAAATATCCCATACATCGAATTAATCATATAATTTAATGACATATGATAATTTTTTTATATTTTTTCCCTCAAACCTTTATTATTACATGTATGTAATTTGTTAAATAATTTGACGTAACAAATTAAGTAGATGGAAGGAAAATCAAGATATGAATATGATGGCAATTAATTAGCTTATACAAAAACAATGCAATTTGCATCAATCCCTGCATAATTTTTGTGCAGCTAAATTCACCAAGTGTAATCATTGCTTCTATAAATAATTTTATATTTTAACAATGCCATATAGTAAATGTGAAAAATTTAAAACCATGCCTAAAAAATCATTTGCCAAGTTTGTTATGAACACTAGCAATTATGTTCAAATCACTCAACCAAATTGAACTCTCCGTGACATAATTTGGACTTTGTGACTAGTAATTAGAATGTGCTGAGATAAGGATATGCTAAAGATGGAAGGATAATGGCAATGGCATCTCATCTCAGAACTAAAAATCAGGTTACAATTGACTATTTACATGATTCAATTCATGATTGCAAATTAAAATTGCAGAAGGTAGCAGTTAAATTAACAGTCATGATTGAGTTTCAGATTCTTTATTTATTTAGATTGTTAGCCCTTAGTTTGTCCCCCAGTTTGGTTGCTAGTTTTTTCTTGTGATCTACTCTATCAACATAAAAGGATGTCTATTTTATGTGCAAATTTAAAAAGGGTGGATCTAATGAGTAATGAAGCTAGATTGCTTGCAAAGGCAACAAAATTTTTCTAATGAATTTTGTTCTACAAACTTATTTTAAATAGAAAGGTTTTTATGTTATTTTCCTTTAAATTAAGATGAATTTTGATTCATTTTTGAGAAGTAAACAACATATTTTATGCCCATTATGTATTTATTCAAACCTTCTTACAATTTAATAATTTTCTTTCTTGATAAAATAGACAATTAATTAACCTATATATTATTCCAATGGTCTACTTAATTTTAAATTTGATGTTAATCACTCATACAAAACTTAATTATGCATTTTCTTCTATGATAATCTAATTTATTCATTTTGTTAGATTATTTACAATTTCATCAAATTTTTTTAATAAAATCCTCAAGTTTAATTTTGAAATACTTACAACATAGTAAAGTGCCTCTTTTGAATTAAACAATACATGATTGAGGTTGCCATCTATTGAAACCTTTCACTTTCAGGAACAAACAAGAAGGATCTGAAACCCCACTCTTTCTTTCACTTTTTCTTAATAAATTCTCCAATTCTTTTTTTTTTTTTTGGAACTTTCTTTAGCAAAATCTTACTAGAAATAATCATTAAATTACTAAATTTATTTCTTTTTAATAAAATTTTAAATTTCAGCCAAAATTTTTTATATTTTTATTAACTTTTAAAGAAAATACATGAATTTTCTTTATTTATCACTAGGTCTATAAGTTAATTCAATTAAAATTTAATGTAGTATATTTTTCTTATTTTATTTATATGAATTTATCATAATAAGATCTAGATATCTGAATCTGGTTATTTCTTATATTTTTTTTTATATTTATGAGTAATATAAGTCTTCTTTTATGAAAATTTAGGTATTTTTTCTTCATTGGAGTATAGGTAGATTTTTTCATGGAACTCATTTATTATTATTTTTTTTTATAAGTTTGAGTATGATTGATGAATAGATTTTTTTCATGGAATTTATTGATTTTGTTTTTCTAAATTTGAGTGTAGTTAGTGGGTAATTTTTTTTAATCCAACTTATTTGAAAGATTTGAAAATTAATATATGGTAGATAATACCATTAAGTGAAACACATTTACCATCAAGTTGCAAGTTATAAAGTTAATATAATTAAAAATTTTAGAAGAAGATACAATAAAAATAGTTTTATATTTTTAATTATAATAATAAGTTTTATATTTTATCAAATTATACCAAATTTTTCATATGGATGAGACATTTATATTAAAAAAACAAAAAACAAAATCACGAAAGACTAGATGGTTACGTGCCGGCAAAGGAAAGAAAAGGAAATGGCAAAGGGCTTTTTATTTTACTTAAGCATTAGTTAGCATTTAATTATGTTACCACTTCTACACATAAATAACTGAACAAAAATTATTTAAACAAAGCTATAGATTTGCATGATGCACATGATTATCAACACCAAACCCTCTCCCCACTTTTCAACTTTTTCTAACACATCAAAATCAAATCCTAATAATCTCTTAAACAAAAATTATTAATCCAGCAAATCATATGATTAGAAGAAAGGCTATTTATTTTGTCCACAAAGCCATTTTAAATGGGTTGTTACAGTTGATTTGATGGGGTATCTTTGATATTTTAATTATAATTGGATGGGCGTGCTCATTATTTATAGATGAAAAATTGAAAATCCATATAGAATATATAGTCTATCTGTACTCTTAATAATGCATAACATGGAAAATAAAGAAAATATAAATATTGTTTTTTCATATATAATTATCTATAAAAAAATTTTCCCTCCTATTTCATTGTTTGCATGCAAACTAGGAATCAAGGCCAACTATGCTAGCGGAATCAAGAGATTAAAATAATTAATTAAAAATAGAGGAACTGTAGCCGAACGCGGTTCACAATATTTTGAATAGATAATTAAGAAGTACACATTTTATTTTTAAAAAGTAAATAAAAAAAAGTAGGGTTCAAATTAAATCCAAACTTTTGTTTATATCTGCAATTATTGATATGCATAAACAAACTTATGGGACTCTTAGTTCTTGTGCATTTCTGCTTCATAACCGCATTACAAAGAAACTTTAGAGTAATATTAACAACTAATGAGTTAGGTTGATGGGTATTAGAATTATTTTATAAAATTAAATTTCGATTAAAACTTAATTTTAAAAGAACCAGTAAAAAAAAAGTTTATATATTAAAGGGGAAGGAAAAAAAAAAAAGAAACAAAACCAAAAAGGAGAAATTGCATTTTAAAATAAGATATGGGTGTAGAAAAGGATGGAAGAAGGAATCCAAATCTTGCAAGAAAGAGCTTAAATATATAATTAGACCACTACTAAATATGAATATGTTGATAAGTTATAATTGGATCAAATACTAAATACTTTTATATGTATTAAATTAAATTTTTAGTTGAAATAAGTTATCAATGCCATTAATCATAAAATTTGAAAGAATGATTTTTTTTAATAAATTGGCTTTGGAAATTTATTTTGTTTAGAAATATTTTAATGTAAATGGAAAATTGAGGGTGAAGATGTAAGATAGAATGAATTTCATGGTTTGAAGGAAAAACATGTGCGGAGTGGAGGAAATGAGAAATGCTTTGAAGAAAGGGAATTGGCAATTCCAAAGCATTTATATTATATTGTTCAAAAAGCCAACTTGAAAGTTATTACTAGTAAAAAAAAAGGCAATTTGGGTAGCAGCTTTCGTTATTAGACGGTCAGCTTTTCATGCGTTGAGCATTTATATAAATGTAGCAACAGAGCAGCACGGCCGCTTCTTCCTGTCAAATTTCAAATTATACCATTTTATTCCATAAACTTTCTAAAGTTTTTCTTTTTTTCTTTTATAATTTAAATTAAAATTTGAATTATATAATATTAGTCCTTGTGTGAAAATATTGTCCATCTACAGATGACATTCTTTTTTTTTTTTTTTTTAAGTTTTCTCATATTTTAATTTAATTTTTTATTTACTTTTTACCAAATTTATATTTTGAAAAATTGCATAATATTGTTCACATGCATTTTTATCATAATCTTTCATAGCACTTTTTGTATTAATAATCTACGAATGCTCATAAAATTTTCTTTGCTTTTCCATTCATTTTCATGCAGAGTTAGCTCAATAATATTGGTGCTATTAGGCAATAGCTTTTTTATGGCCTTTTTATGACATAAATAAGAATTAATTAAATTTTACTTTTTGTTACCTTTGAGATATAAAATCACTAATTAAACTTTTATATTCCAGTTTAGCAAGTAAATCATTTTCAATATAGTTACATTTCTTACTTCTTGTGATATGATTGAATATAAATAAAATTTTATTAATTTTAATTTTTTTTAAATTATTTTTGCTCCCACTACAATACCAAAAATAATTGAAAAAGTTGTAAATTTAGTTTAATAAATATTGAGATTTTATAAAAGAATACATAATCTTAGAGCATAAGAAAAATAACATAGAGAGAGAATATGCTATAATATGCTTAATGTTAAATTATTATTTTCTTAAATGTATAATGAAAATGTTTAGCATTAAAATTAATAAATATATATTTATCATAATTTCTTACCATTAATATAAAATATAAAAAAATCATGCAATATAATTATAGCTATTTACCAAAAAAGTATTTAAAGATTACGATTAACACAATAATAAGATAGCATAATATCATTTAAGATACTAATAAAAAATAATTAATAGCTAATTTTATTAGTATAAATAAAAGTTTGAAATTGTGTAAAATTTGACAATGCTTAAAATATTCACATTTCAAAATTAAATTAAATAAATAAAATTTTAAAATTACAATACACATTCAAGAAAATAAATTTTGCAGGGCTTTTATTTTTTGGAGCCCTAGGCATTGCCTGTGCCTTGAGCCGCCCTATTTACTTTTTTCCTAAAAAATTATGTTACTAGTTCATTTTTACAATATCTGTCATTTTAAAGTTGTTTAATTTTTACTACAAATACATTGTATATTATTAAAATAATTATTAAATATATAATTAATTAATTTTTTAATTTTATATTTATATAAATAAAGAAAATAAATTCTATAAAATTATAAATAATTAAAAATTTTCTAAAATTCATATAAAATAAATTTTTAATAAATATAATATTTTATTAATAAGTGAATAAAAAATAAATTTAAGATAAAATGATGAAAAAATCAAATTCAAAAACTAAATAAGATAGAGTCTATACAAAATTAACAAAAAAACTAAATAAAATAGGATCAATAAATAAAAAAGATATTTTTATCACTCATCATCAAACAATCACAAATTTTAATGATTTAAATAATAATTAATTTTATCAAATAATATTACCAATCTAATTAAAATTTACAATTTAAGATTATTATTATCAATTTAAAAAATTTTATATCTATATTTTTTTAATTAACTATCTTTATAAATAGTATAGTATAAATTTTAAATATTATAAATTTTAAAGATTAAAATAACAATTAGTTTTATAAAGAAATATTATCCAACAATTAAAATATATAACTTAAGGTTATTGTTAATTTAAAAGTTATATATTTTTTTATGTCCAAAAAAAAGTTTTTCCTAACTAGCCATTTTTATATATAGTTTAGATAGATAAATTATATTGATCTTAAATTTAAATATTTGAAAAAGATAAAATAATATTAACTTAAAGATATAAATATTTTTTTTGTTATTTCAGTTATTTTAAATAGTCACAAATTTCAAAGTTTTAACTAATAATTAGTTTTATACAAAAATTATTTATCCAATTAAAATTTATAATTTAAGGTTATTATTGTCAAATTAAAAATACTATATCCTTTTATGTCAAAAAAAATCTTCTAGTCACTTTTAAAATAGTATAGATATAGATAGATTTTTAAATATTAAAATTTTAAAAATTAAAATAATGAATAATTATATGAAGAAATATTATCTATATAATTAAAATTAAGGTTATTATCATCAATTTTAAAAAATTATATATCCTTCTATGTCCAAAAATTTTTTCCTAATTGGTCACTTTATATATAGCATAAAAATAAAATAACATTAACTTAAATATATAAATATTTTTATTTATTATTTTAGTTATTTTAAACAATCACAAATTTCAACATTATAACTAATGATTAGTTTTATAAAAAAATTATCCATCCGTTTAAATTTATAATTTAAGGTTAATATTACCAAATTAAAAATATTTTATATGTTTGTATGTCCAAAAAATATTCTTCTAGTGTCTTTTAAAATAGTATAGATACAAATATCTTTTCAAATATCAAAATTTTAAAAATTAAAATATTAATTAATTATATAAATAAATATTATCTATATAATATAAAATTATGGTTATTATCATCAATTTTAAAAAATTATATATCATTTTATGTTTAAAATTTTTTCTCTAATTAGTCAATTTTATATATAGTAGAGATATATTATGAAAGTAATTAATTAAAAATAATTTTATTTTTATGGGCAAATATATCCCTAATTTGTCTTTAATTAAAACTTTATCACAAGAGAAAATGGAGGAGCAAAAGAGAGAGAAGAGTGATAAGGGTAAGTTTTTAAAAAAACTAATTAATGTTATTTTGATACTATAGAATGATAAATATATTAAAATAAAAATATTTTTTTAAAAAGACTAATATTATGAAATGAGAAAAGTATTTTGTTTATAGAAAATTTTAAATGATTGAAAAAAGTCTTAATGATAAAAAAGTGACAAATTCTTAAAATCGAGAGTCTTCTTATCGGTTGAATTTCATTTGAAGTAAAGAACTTATCATATTTAGTTAAAATTTTCATATAACAAATATTATTGGCTTCTTGCTTAATAGCAACTACTTACAAAATTGAGATAAAAATAAAAAATAGTGGCTGATTATTTATGCCACGAACTGGTAAGAGCGCGTGTCATGCTCTTGAGAAACAAAGGTGGGCCCTAATGCTTCACGCGCTGGCTTTGCCGCTCCATCGTTGAGAACGCGAGCCACCAATGTTTTTTTTTTTTTTTTTCTTGAAGGTCTACCAATGTTTAATCAGTTAATTGATTTTGCGCGGACTGATTTAATTAATTTAATCAATTTAATTAACTAATTTTTAAATTAATTTATAAAAATTATATAATAGTACTTTACATGTTTTAAAAAAAATGTAATATAATAAAATAATAAGAAATATTTGTAATATTTAAAAATTAAATAAAACAATATATTCTTTAGAAAATTTTTAAGTTCTTTCTTAAAGTTACATAATTTTTAGTAAATTGATTCGGTATGATTTTTAATTTTAGTCATTTTTTTAATTTGATCGATTTTTTCAATTTAGATCAAATTTTTTAATTGATTGGTTTTAAATATTGAATAAAATTAAATTACTTTTCAATTTTTAATTTTATCGATTCAATTTTGAGAACATGAGTATAATTATGTTGTTTTTTTAATGGATTATCATCAATAATAAAATTTTAATTAATCTTTTTTTAATGGAATTATCATCAATAATAAAAATTTAATTAATCGTTCCCCCTTTACTCAAATTACCAAATGCATTAAAGAAAGTAATGTTAATTCCATGAAATCCATAAGAACAACAATAAATGATCAAAATCTAGGTCTCCTATTTGCTCTTTTTTTAAAAAAAAAAAATCTACTACTATGTAGTCTCTCCATTTTAAAATAATTATTTTTTCAAAATTATGTATTTAGATTAATAAAATAATTTTAATTAAATTAATACACTTTTAAATGTTTTTAACCAAAATTATATCATTAATATTAATAAAAAAATAATTAAATAAAAAAAATAGAAAGTTGATAATGAGTATAAATTAAAAAAATCAATTAATAGTAGATTGATATTTAAAAATAATAATTATATTAAAATAATTTTTTTTAAAACGTAATTATTATAAAACAGAACGAGTAGTTGTTAGAACACAGGATCATTTATTTTGGTACTATCTCATCGAAAATAGTGGCTAAGGACAGTTGGGTAGTTGGATTTCGTGCTTCAACCCAATCCATGTAGTATGAGGTTTATCCATCCACTGCTGGCCCTTTTGGCGCCACTTATTATCTTCACCACCGCCATAAATACGTTTTCTTTAAACACATGATAAAGGCGGCTCCTAGTATCTTTCATCTCAACGATGATGCCCCATTTCGTATTTTTGGCTTTGGAATTGTAACGTTCCAATCCCTGATTTGGTTGTTAAGAGAGAATATGACCCATATGTCCCCCTCCTCCGCTTTTTTTTTTTTAATATCGTTTTTTGCACATTATGTATGCTATGGGCAGTTTATTAATTTTTCTTCATTTGGTTAAAGATAAATTATTTAATTAGATTATAAATTTATAATTGTTTTTGATTTTTTTTATAAAATAGTATCATTCATTCAATTTAATATCTATATAACATCTACAATTCAGTTATTGAAAAATTATGATTGTAATAATTCTACTTATTATTATTTGAAATCTCTTCTGCAAGACTTTAAAATTATTTTGATGTTATAACATTATTTTAAATTGAGCTATCAATAGAATTTAAAATAGTATTTTAAAGTTAATAGATACTTTTTTCTATAAATATAAAGTCAATTCCACATATGGGAGAAGACAACAAAGACACCTACAAAAGAGAAGAAAAAAATATTCATAAAAGATAATAAAACATTTATAAGAGATGATAACACATATGTAAAGATATAAGAAAAAAACCCTTGAACGAAGGTTGAGAGAAAGAGAGCTCTCTCAATTTGTCATTGATATAAAATCATTAGTAATACAACACAAAGTCAGCAAATTCACATTTAGCTTTATTGGTCTCCTCACTTTCATGAACAGTGAAAAGTCTCAAATTTAATTATTTCACTAATTTTTAGTTTATTGAATCTCTAGTTAAAAAAAAAAACAATAATTTGAAAAAGAAAGTAGTAGAAGAGACAAGAGGAATATTCAAAGAAATTAAAAATAAAAAGTTTTAAAAAAATCAAGAATAACAACATTATCTCCAGTTTTTTTAATGGAATTTTAAAATTAATTTAGGATTTCTAGTTTGAGAATATTTAATTCTTGTTTGGGAAATAAAGGAACAACTAATTATGCAAACATATATATATAAAAACAAAACAAGACAGTAAGACATGTTAAGAATAATTGGTATTATGTTTCCACACTAGAAACACTCTACATGGTTTGAAAATCTTCAACTACGTATAGGATAAAATCAGGATTTGCATGCTAATTAAATTGGATATATATATATATATATATATATAGTAATAGTTAGGCTTTTTAAGGAATCAATTATATACGTTTTGGAAGATCATGGAGCAACTTGCCTTGAAAATCAAAGATCATTCCCATTGCAAATAAATTAGTGGATTGGCTAGAGCTGTCTTTGAAAACACCTCCTCATTCTACATATGAAATTTTAACAGGTAGCCTTTCAATTTGTGACTATATCAATCGAACCATAACAACGGATTGTGATGGTCTGCACCTTGCCTGCCCTAAATTCACCTATTGAAAATATGTCCTTTTTTACAAATCTCAACATCAACTTGTTGAATTCAGACTTGAGAGGCAATACTCTCTTTTAACATAAACATGCACTAAAAGCATCCGATGCGTAGATACCCAAATTAGGTCATATTTCTTTTTGATGGGGTCGGGTCTATACCATAATAATGTCAAATGGTAGTTGTGCGTGAGACTGAACATGATTTTTGCAGTAATTGAATTTATATTAATATTAAATTAAAATTTTTCAAAATTTAGACCGAAATTGAATTGAAAATTTTTTATAAGTAGAAGATCAGTCTTTTATTAAAAAAACAGAATTAAATCAAAAGATTGAATATAAATATATATATCATGTGCCAAGTAATTATTTTGTTTTATTAACTTTTAAATCTATCACATTGTTTTGCAAAATTTAATACAATTAAAACTCAACTTAGAATATATTACAAATGTCATGTCAGAAAAAGTTTCAAATAGGAAAATATTTTATAATTAATTACCTTATAAATTTATAATATCATATTGAATTATATATTAAAGTTATAATAAAATTTTATAGTATTCGCAACGTGAATTAGTAACTAGTAATAAAATAATTAAGCCGACTTATATATAAAAGATCATAATTTAAATAATTTTCTTCCACAACATCATTAAACTAATTTGAGATAATCCTTGTTTCCATTTTTTTTTTCATATATTTGATTAAAAAAAAACATAAAAATGGTTGCATTTAGTCGGTGGATTATCATTGCGAGTAGTTGATTTTATTATAATTAATAAAATCTTAAATAATACACTATCGAATATTTTTGTTGCTATAGATATAATCAAGACAAATATGTTCCTTTCCTACACTTATTAGCGCATCACGTAAGTTTGGATTATTTACAATTAATTAGGTGGGGAAATATTCCGTCTTTCTTTAGAACCGAAAGTGACATTAATTTACCCTAATGGTAATTTTATCAAACATTGTACATGAAGCCATTGCGATTCCTATAATTCATTGAAAACGATGATTAAAAAGATTAATGAAAGATTAGAGATAGGGTTTGCACTTAATTTAAACATGAAGAAGGAGATCATGCCAAATCATGCATTTTCTAGTGCTAAAATACCCAGATCTATAAACCACTCATATTTTTAGAATAGGAAATAATTTCTTACATTAAGAAGTAATAGGTGCATCATAGGAAATTCTTCTATCATAACCAGCTCAGGATCAGTTGTTGACAAAGCATATTTTGCTAGATTTTGTGCAAATTAGAGATGAAATAAAAAAAAAGTAGTAACATAGGATAGATGGAAAGAAGTTTAAAACCCCAAATTGAGAAAAATAGGATTCCATCATAACCTCATAAAAAAATGCAATTTTTTTTTATGCGATCAGAAATTTTGAATTTTATTCAACTTTTTTTTTGTCAATTCAAGTGAATTATTTGTATGGAATATAGTAAATTTATATAAAAAATTTCTTTTTATAATTTTTTAATAAATTCAAATTTAAAATAATAAAAGACAAACATTATCACTTTAACTAAAATCTTTAATTTGAAAGTGCAAATTAAACTAACAAAGTTGTGAGTCTATCTGCCATAATCACAATCATGAAAAGAAAAAGGAAGCAGTTTTTAGATTCATCTTTCACTTTTTTTTTTTAATTTTGGATTCCTTCCCACAATCAAATATACTATGATATTTGCCTAGATTTTTTGGGTAACGATCACAAATGCCGGCCGTGTTGGGGTGAGCTCACTCTCTCACTCACACATGAACCTTTGCATGCGCAAGCCCATTATTATTACTCCATTACCACAATAATGAATTTT
Source organism: Omphalea diandra (assembly GCA_949677035.1). Taxonomy (NCBI): domain Eukaryota; kingdom Viridiplantae; phylum Streptophyta; class Magnoliopsida; order Malpighiales; family Euphorbiaceae; genus Omphalea; species Omphalea diandra. The sequence goes on along the minus strand of CATIWR010261858.1, from coordinate 5,222 downwards.
AAATGCTATTAAAACTAGAAAAAAAGGTGGAAAACATGAAACAAAATAAAATTTTAAAAAATGGGTTTTTTCACCAACTTACCCTTTGATCAATGACAAAGTGAAAAAGAAAAAAACTAAAGAATTTACCAAAAAATTATATATATATATATATATATATAAAAAATTGTGATAGATATTGGCTTGTGGTGCTGCAAAATAACCTAATGCTATGCTAGGTTTGGGTTGAGGTGGGGAAACAGAGAATGAATAGAAAATGATGTCTAGAAATTTGTGGGTCTCGTATTTCATTCTGCTCTGCTTCCCCATCTGTCGGTGTTGGTCACATTTGGTATGAAACACATAATTACTTCCTTCTCCCTCAGTCTAAATTATTGGTCGCATTAGGCACGGGACATAATTACTTGTCAAACATGCATATTTTAATTTTGATGGTACATTAATTTTTTTATAAATTAAATGCATAATTACTAAATTATTAGTCTAGTAGCTTTTTAATTTAGTTTCTAAGGCACAATTATTGCCACTATGCAGGTTTTATTATTAACATACCCCTGGTCACAAACTGATACAAATTGTATTGACGAGAAAATTCAGACTATTTAATTATATATACTATTGATAATGTGTGTTTTATCGTATAGTGTCATATTATATTAAATTATAAATATAAAAAAATAATTAATTAATTATAATTTGTTCATATTAATTGATTATATCGAGATCTTTAACAATAATCTTAAAATTTTTAGATGAATGACATAAAATAATTTCATTTATCTTTTTAAGCAGATAAATTAGCATTTTTGAACCTATAAAAAAATATTTTTATTTGAATAAAATCATAGTAATAAAATTATTTTTTAAGCAATCCAAAACGAATTTAAATATATTTTAATATGATTCAAATTCGAATATTTTTCTAATGGGAACTATCTGTCGCTCTTCAGAGTCTTCAACTGTATCGTTCGAAGGAGGAAGCATATCTGTTGCAGTAGTCCTTCGTCCTATATTTTCTCTGCTCGTAAATGGGTCGCTGGGGTTGCAGCCGATGTCCGTTTGGGGAAGGGATTTCCGAGGCCTCATTGGTCTGTCACATTGTTTTGTCAATTAATTTCTCTGCCTTTCGTCTCCTAATTATTTAAGTGGGTGGGTGTTGATTTAGATAACAGCTGGTTGCACATAAAATTTTTGTTACTAAGTACGTGGCCCAGCCCTTCCTTATTGACCCAACCTTGTCCTATTAGTCCTATATATATATATATATATATATATATATATATATATATATATATATATATATATATCGTTTTTAATTACTGGATCACTATCCTAATAATCAAATAGTTAAATAAAAAATTTTGGAATTATGAGCAAAATCTATTGTGTTTTTTTTTTTTTTTGGTAAACCCAAAAAACCTATTGTGTTTAATATCGCTGTAATTTTTTATTTTATTTTTAATTTTAAAAATAAATATTTAAAATTTGATTTTTTTATTTTTATATTTATTAATAAATATTTTGAAAATAAAAAGAGAAAATTTTATTAAAAAAAGAAAGAAAATGATGGTTAAGGTATACCGATGGACATTGTGGATGAGCTTGCCACGCACACCATTTCAATTTGGCAAGCCATGCATGAATGTCACCATCTTTGCTCTTTTACTGAATGCGATTTGGTGGGCCCATGAACTTGATCCAGTACAACACTGAATTCTCCTGGTGTGGGCTTTCATTGAAAAGCACTAGGTCCAAAAAAAATGAATGAGTGGGTCAGATTTGTGGTTGCCATCTTGTGATGGACATTTTAGGCATTAGGCCCACTAGATTCATGACGCAACTTGTTAGTCTGTAATTGGAGGTAGTGAATTTTACCGTAACATATATATTATCATATTATAATAATATTAAATAACATTTGTAATTTCATATAATTTATTAATTATTTATGATAATTTTATTCAGATATAAATATTTAAAATAATATATATAGATATATATATATTATGCTTTCAACTCCAATCTAACTAGGTAAAGATCAAATGATAGTTATATTCTCAAGTTTTTCCAAACTACCTTGAGTGCATATATAATTTATATTATCATTTTAATTTCTCTATTTTAATTTGAATTTTTTGTTTGTTTAAAAAAAACATTTTTGAGAGAATTTTTATACAATAGCCATTTATCATATCAATGACTAAGTAAAATCAAAGTAAACAAACACAACTAAAATAATTAGATATATAATTACAATATCAAAGTAAAACAAATAATATAATAGTATTTTTAAAATTACATTTAATCTTAAGTTTCCTAACCATAATGCTAAAGACCTCTTTTAAAATGATATTTTAGGTCTCAATTCAAAGCATTTTGCTATGTTTTGTTGATAGACCATGGCATTAATACCCAATGACCCAAGATTCCAATGAGGTCTCACTCTTATTAATTAAAAGAAATGTTAATATATCTATTTGATTGATTGAGAATGCCTAACCTAAAATAATGACATAAAACAGCTAATTTTTAGTGCATGTTTATGTAATACATATGGTCATAAACAATAAAACATGATGACACAGGCCACAGTAGTTTACGATGATTTTAAGGAGTCCTTATCTCATGCCTTACTGAAGATTTTAAAAAATCATTAACAAAAATAATATATTGTTAATATTGTGTACAAAAGAACAAATAATATTTTTTTCTTTTTAATCAAGTGCTTATCTCTCCTATTTATTTCTTTTTAGTCACTTTTTAATTGTTTTACAATTTCAAATATTTACATAATAGTTTTATTATTGTGTAATTATTTATTCTTTTGAATACTTTTTTAAAATAATTATAAATAATTAATAAATTATACATATAATTTAAAATTTTATATAATAACATTATACGTATAATCATAATAGAATTGAATCAGAATCATAAGCTAATAACATAATTCCTTTCTTGTTCTTTTGGTTAGTTAACTTGAAGTTCGCATTAAGCCACTGCATTTGACCTTTGAGTCCATCCTACACAACCATATATGGTTCAACCACTAACTCTTAATGCCTCCTCTACGTAATAATCATATAAACTCCATGTTAGTTGGGGTGGGACCAAACCCATGTTCTAAACATGGTGCATTTTGATCCATATCCAGCCAATATGGCGACCAATGGCTCAATTACTGATCCCACGGCTGAATATTACTCACCCTTGGCCCTTCCATGGAATATGAGCTCAATATGCCAACAACTAGTTAAAGTCATGAGATTGATCCCTACAGATTACGTGCCCTTTTGAAGCACGAATGGTCCAACCATTCCACATGATGTCTAGGACCACCCTAACCCAATTGGGTCTAATCCCCACGATTGTTTTGTAAGGTTCCTTTTGCCTATGCTATCATCTTTGAAAAAGTACATCCAAGTCATTATCATATTCGGCTAGAGGATTCATATATACAGATTTTTCTCCTTTTCTTGAGATAATATATAGGCTGATTCATAATTTGTATTTGAAATGATTACTTCAATCTTGAGAAGAAAGTCTTAAAAGCTAGTTTTTTTTAGAATATTATTAAAATTTATCTATTTAATTTAGTTATCTCTTATTGCATTAACTTATTAGTTATTTATAAATTAATAACAACAGTCAGATTAAACAAATAAACACTTAACATTAAATCGCTATTAATTAACAACTATCAACAATCAATTACCTCCATCAGTTATTTCAAATAGATCCTAAGCTTCAATAATACCAATAAAGGCATTAAAGAAAACATAAATTAGTTATTATTATCAAATTTTAATGAACATTACCTATATTTTAATTACATTGACATTATGTTGTAACAAGATTGCATTAACTGAGACATAAGAATGAGGATGAGGATGACACAACGGCTTTATCCATGGTGAGGTGTTAATAACTCCTTCTTCCTCACCATTTTTAAGGACGACAGCTCTTTATTATTTATCCTTCTAAATACCATAGCTTTGCTTGTGTATTATACTACAATCAATAAAGGATAAATGGATAGGCCTTATCCCCCAACAAGTTTTGTTCTTTTCACTCATTTTATTTTTCGAAAAAAGGATAATCAACTAATAAAAATTTATGGCATTCAGAAATAAAGTTTATGGTCGATGTGATAAGTGTGTTTTTAAAATTGTCCATCAATAAAAAAAAATAAATTTTATAATAATAATCCTATTGTACCGTCTAAAAGAAAAGGCTCAAATGTCCAAGATATCAAATACTAAGGAAAATAAAATAAAATAAGAAAAAGTTCAGAGGTGGATTAGTTATCTTCCTTTGAGATTGGATTGCCACATCTTTAGCAAAGTTAGCCATATCCAAAATCGCTGAACAACAATCTCTGTGATTGCAACTTCTGCTCACAGGCATGTGAAGTTTTGTTTTCATCTATTAAATCTAGTGGTTTCATCTCTACTATTTTGTGGATCACAATTTTATTTTATTTTAATCCACAGAATTAACTACTCAACTTTCTTTGCTTAATATATTCATAATTATCACTATTTTTAATTACATTTTATTGACACAAATACAAAAAAAGAAAAAAAAAGACTAACGACAATAATATTGGCACCTTGACATTATTTTTTAATAGATTATCATATAAAACATATATTAAATATGTTATATCTAAAAATATTTTAACGCATCATACATTTTATGGCATAAGTACGTGTTCAAAATTAGTTTAGATAGGCTGCTGTATATTGGTAAACTGATGAACGAAAGAATCTTTAATTTTTTCTGTTTTTGGTTTTTAAATTATTCGTTTCTGAGTTAGTCTACAGTGCGTTAGTGATCCTAAGAGTATGTTTGAATTGAAGGTTTATAATGGAATGAAAGAGAAGAAATTGGTTTAAAAAATAATTTTATGTTTGGATAGAATTGATTGGAGTGGTTTGAAAAGTTTTGGTAAACCTTTCCAAATCCACCGAAACCAACATATTGGAACATACAAAATTGGAGTGTTTCCATGGGTTTGGAAATGAAAAGACGATTTTGCCCTCATTTTGAGGTTTTTGGCCAAAACGTGTTTTTTTTTTTTTTTTTTTTTACTTTTTTCATTTTTATTTTAATTTAATGATAATAATAATCAAAATTCCTATAATTAAAATCTATGCCCAAAATATTTAATTTTCATAAAATTAAATTCTTCATCCATAATTAAATTAATTTTCATAAAA
>CATIWR010261845.1:0-11130 GCA_949677035.1 Omphalea diandra | reverse complement strand
TTTATTATACTATAATATGCACACAACATAAAACAATTTGCCATGCAACTATACAAACACTACATATATGTTCAAGTGTCCCCAACTATAACGATGCTTTTAAATGATTATTTATCTAATGCATATGTTCATGTGATAATGTCAATGAACGTGTTTGGGGATGTTACAAAAATTACCTTGGATTTCACTATGATGAACTTCATGTTTTGATACAATCCAACATTATCTTTAATTGGATGATTATATAAACTAATATTAGACATGAAGTAAATCATATAGAGGAATATGAATGATTAAGAAAGAATGTGCCCCTCATATATTTATAAGAAATATATTTCTAGGCCCTTCAACAAGTTAGATTGAAGAGATTATATGGCCATATGAAAATGAATTGATAAAGGTTTTAAATGTTATCATATATTAGTCTACTTGGAGATTAAGAAAGAATTGAACTATATAAGGATGACATGATCCATGCCTAATGTTCAATTGAGATATAATGTGAAAAAAGGATTATAATACTATTTGTAAAATAAGTTAGGTAAGATCATTAACCTTTATATAATTTAGGTAGTCATAATATTTTGCTAGATGCCACTTTTGACTTATGGGTCAGAAATAGGTTTTAGCCCATTACTAATATTATGTGAACCTATAGGGTTGCACACATAGAATAGGCGCAAAGCGAAATAGGGTTTCACTACTCTCTCTATTTATAATTAAGATAATTAGAAATATTATCTAAATTATTTGGATATCTATTTCATTTTAAAGTTTAAAACGGAAAAGGATATTATCTAATATGTGTCTTTTAAGATATAAAGTTGACAAAAATATCTTAATGGTTAAGATTTATATGTACATTTAGGTTATTTGATAGTAAGTGAGAACATTCACATTACTTTATCAGAAAACATTTTAGAGAGAAAAAAAATACCTTAGTCCTAAAAAACCCTTTATTTTGGAGAGCCTGTTAGTATGGATATCCACAAAGGATGTTCATTAATTTGGTAGCATCTAAATATGATGATCTACATTCCAAGCTGGAGGTTGGGTATTATCGGTGTAAATCTCTTCTATACTTTCAAATAATCCTACCTCTTTTATTTAAATTGGTGAGGTTTTCATATCCCTTTTTCTATTTAATCAAATTGTATGGATCCTTGGTGGGTTTTATACTTTGAAATTTTTGTTTTTTTTTTCCCATTGTGTCTGTTACGTAAAACATAATAAGGAGGCTACTTGGTCGTTTCCACTATAGGCCTTCTTTTTCTTTCCTTTTTCTTTCTACCAAACCTTAGTGTCTACATAGACATATGACTTGTTTGTATAGCCAACTTTGACTGGTATCCTTACATAAACAGTGTGGCAAAGACATGATGTGATATGGAGGGGTGTTAATTATTTGTACAAACAAGTTTGTTTGTATAGACTTCCCATTCTATATAAGGGTTGTAGCCAACCTTAAAGCTCATTTATGTTTTCTTCCTCCTTCTTTCCTCTTTCTCTCACTAGATTTTCTTTATATGTAACTTTTAGGGCCTCCTTTTATTTTAGGAGTTTTTGCAATGTCTAAATTTGATGACCCCTTATTTGATGCTATCATAAACTTTTCTAAGGGCGAGGCTACCATCTACCATGACTTGGGGCAGCTGAAGGTTTTTGCCTCAACTTCTCCTTTAATGTGAGTTACACTGAAGGTCATGCCAAAGGGTTTCAAATTGTAAAAGGTCTCCATCCACAATCTCTACTATTATCTAGCTACAACAACTTCTTGTGTGATAGGTCTCACTTCCTTATTCCTTTAATTTTTATTTAATTTTGTTCTGCCACCTTCTGCACCTTAGACTTTAGGCATTGCCTGAAAATTGACCTCTACATGTGAACACTAGATTAGCTTAAAGAATGTAGAACTAGATATAAGGCACTTACCTTTTAAATTTTGTCATTTTTGTTTCACTTCTACCAAATAGTTTACTATATTGATTTGCACACTATGTTGGTTTTGGGAAATTTGCATAAGAATTATTAGAATCAATTTATAGGATAACCATAGAAAATTGAAATACATACTTGTGATTTTGAACAATTTGTTATTATTTATTATTCCATCAATTCTTTGCTGAGTTTGAGTTGAGTCATGCTAACTTTATGAACCCTATGTGCCCTAAGTATTGGATTGAATTTTTAAAGTTCTTACGAAATTGTCAATGAAATTAATCATAAATTTTCATGAAATTCCATAAATTGCCCCTTATTGTGTTTGGCTTTAATTATTTTCTACGCATATTTTTTTAAAAAATATATGCAGATGAAAAAAATGAAGGGTCACTTTTGACTTGTGAAACTACATATTTTATGTACCTAAGATGGCTAATCCAAATTTTGTTGTTTTGCACTTATTGGAGCGATCAACATTATTTCTTGATTTGTGTGTTTGCCAGTAAATTCTCATTATTTTAACCCTTTTTTTCTTGCCATGCTTATTTTAATCCCTCTTTTTTATTTTTTTAATTTTTAAGGAAATTGTGTCGCCTTTTCTTGTCACTTGTAGGGCGATATCTCCTTCAGCAAGGGAGGCAGGTCTATTACTCTAGTTGGGGTTTGGTTCAAGGAGTTGCTTATTCACGTGGTTGCTCAATTAGAGGAGACTAGCTCCTACCTCTTTTTTGGATGGTTCTTGATAAATCTCCACAAAGTGATTCTACCATGATGCAAGGTGGATGGATACCGCCCACACCTTACACTTGTCACAAATCAGGGAGGTGACTATCACACATAGGGATTTCACGTTCTTAGTCGAGATTTGTTGTTTCGATGTTGCTCTTCCTACTGATGTTGGTGTGTCCCACCTAATACTATAGAGGGACTACATTTGCTAGCTACTTGGATGTGTTACCATAGGAGCTAGTAGGCCAAGTGGCCTAATACTTCCTCTTATACAATTAGGGATCAACAATGCTCATATACATATATAAATTTTTTGATCGGTGTAATGGAGGGGAGAGGGGGAGGGGGGCAGTCACATATGTGTGATGCTTAGTGGGTTCAGGTGGTAATTACTCTCATGAGATTCCTTATTTTACTTATTTATTTGCTTCTTCAGTCATTATAAAGCTAACACTAGCATTTCTTGACAAACTTGGGTAGTGAAGTTAAGGCTACTACAGGGTGGTAAACCTCTGCCAAACATAGACAATTTTTACCTGGAGTTTGCGAGGTGGTTTTTCACACACCATCAAGAGTCATCTGTTGAGATTAGGAGTAATCCCCTAAACACTATGACCTTAAACCAAGTACATTAACCCTGTAAAACATGGTTAAACATTAGTTCATGTGTTATTTATTAATCTTAGTTATATACTTATAGTAGTGAGACTACGATTCTCTTATTTTCTTTATAGTTATGACTAGACTAGAAAGGACCTCCTGCCATATGGCAGCCTAAGGTAATAGAGGTAAAGGATCACTCATATGGGTGACATCTGCTAGTGTGACCCTTACTTTGAGAGTGGTATCTTAGAGAGAGGGTTCTTTGGTGGTGTGAGGCACTAGATGCGCTACTAATTTCACAGCATTCGCCCTTGGACATATTCTAAGCAGTGGAACTAAAGGAGACAGAATACTAGGATGCCTTGAGATTTATACCAAAAGGGTAGCTTGTCATGGATGACATTGCGTATAAGTCCTAGACGGTTAGGGAGCCCTTCTGGGGATCATCCCTATGATGCATGTGACTATTAGAGCATTCTCGCACCATGAGACTCATGCTGGGATAGCCTTGTGTTTAGTATAACAATTCTCATATTTGAAAGGTTATTTCCCTTTAAATTTATTTACTTATGTCTAATTTTTACCTTCAAATTGAACCTTACAAAGAATATTTTATGCTTATAGGCGAAGAATTAAAGAAAAAACAAAGAAAAAAAAGAGGAAACACACATCCATATGCATGGTTGTGCTTTATGAAGAGCTAAGAAGTATTAATCTGATGCATAGCCATACATCTCAAGACATGGTTGTGCCTTTGTTCAAAGAGAACGAGCAAAAAGGATCATGTTGAGACACAACCATGCGCATGGTCGTACGTTAGAAGGATATACATTTTATACCAATACACGACTAGGATGCATGGTCATACCCACTTTGTTATGAACCAATGGCACATTCGTATGATCATGTGCACAGTCATGGTCTTCCAAAACCCAAAATCGAGATTTCTTGATTATCTTCTAAGGTTTCCTTTTGAGAATCTCTTAGCTTTCTACTTTAAAGAAACCTAATGGGCATGATTTAAGGGGGCCAATCATGAAGAATTAGGGAATATAGATACAACCTAATTCTTGAGAAAAAAGTAATATAGAGAGAAAAGCAATTCAAGTAAAAATGGCAAGGAATATAGAGGAAGAAGGCGCATCTAATCAAGTTAATTCAAGAAGGAGTTTATGGTTCCTTTGAAATTAATTTGATTGTTTTCTCTTCTTCTCTTTTCTTTATCATGAGCTAAAACTTTAGAGGATGTGTTGTAGATGGATCTTTTGTGATTTATATTGGATTTTCTTAATCTAAATCTTTTGGTTTCGTTCATTCCATGCATTAGTGATGGTTGAATGCTTATTGTTATTGATTGACTGGCCATTGATCATAAATAGTTTTATGAATTGACTATCAAGAGATGTTTTTCATATAATGGATCCTTCAATAATTCCATTATTTTGCTATATGTTGAGAAACCTTAATAAAGCATTTCTATCTTTGAAGTCTTGTTTACAAAGATAATTACATGATGTCAAGCTTTAGAGTTGAGAGACCTCTAGCTTAGCTTTCTTTTGTAGGTTAATTAATACTCAAGAGAGATTAATTGATCTCCCTAGTGACTCGATAGTAACACTTGATGAATGAACCAATTAGATGAAGATTAGGAATTTATTAGAAGCTAACAAGTGAAATTGAACCCTTAGCCACTCTTCTCCATTAATTGTTTCTAACTATTACAAATGTTAATTTTATTTTCTTATTTGCAATTTCAATTGTTATTTATTATTGATTCTCGAGATAATATAAGACAAAGATACTTAGTACTTAAACTTGATCCTCGTGTGAATGATATCCGTACTCACAAAGTACACTTTATTACTTATAACTTGTGCACTTGCATTTTAAGTGTTTTATACTTAGCACACACAAATCATCAAGTTTTTGGTGCCATTGCTAGGGATCAACAACTTAATACTAAGTTATTATTTTTATATTAATCTATAGTTTTATTTTCTATTTTTAACCTTGTTTCTTACTTCTTTATTTTAGGTGCATGGCTAGAACTCGAAACTAGAGAAACAAAGAAGACTTGCTACCTCCCAATCTGAAATTTGAATGCACTATAAATCAAAGAAGGTGACAAAATTAACAAAATCAAGTGATGGCAAATCAAGGAGACTGACTTAATTAAGGTATTCACCATACCACCTGTTAAAGGACTGCAACTAACTATCACTCGACCAAACATTAATGCTAATACTTTTATGATCAAATCTACATTGATTCAAATGCTTACTAATAATCTTTAATTCCATGGCTTATCTCATGAAGATCTCAATGCTCACATAGCAAATTTATTAGAGATTTATGACACCTTCAGCAAAATGGAATGTTTATAGATGAGATAAGACAATGCCTTTTCACATTCACTTTTTAGGATAAGGCTAAGGTATGGATGAACTCACTGGAGCTCAAAAGCATCACTACATGGAACTAACTATCTAAAGCATTTATTGGTAAATACTTCCCTCTTTTAAAGATGGCTACATGGGACTAACTATCTCCTTAAAAATGAGAACACCATTTTTATCAAATAAGATAGAGAAACCACACCACTTTTAGCCAACAAGATGGAGTTGAATAAAGCTTAGGAATGATTCAAAGATATTTTAAGGAGGTGCCTAAATCATCAATTTCCAAAATGGTCAATCATGCATACCCTCTATAATGGACTTTTTGGTTAAATCAAGATCACCATAGATGCAGCAGTTGGAGGGTGTCTTTTGGATAAAATAACGGATGTGGCCTATAACTTGATTAAAACAATGGAAAACAATAATTATTAAGCTTATGAATGAAAAATGCCAAACAAAGTAATGGACATTCAAAACATGGATGGATTAAAGGCCTTGCAAGCTTAGGTATCATCTTTATCCAAATAATTAAATTCTTTTACTTGTGATGTGATGTCTTCTCCTTTCTTGCATGTTATATGTGACTTTTATAAGGAAAATAGGCACAAAAGTATTGATTGTCAAGTGGGGAATCCCTTTGTTGAAGAGTTAGTGAACTTTGTGGGAAATTTCAATCGATGACCTAACACCCATCTTCTAACACATACAACTCGAGTTGGAGAAATCACCCCAATTTCTCTTGGTCAAATAAAAATACCCAAAATTCTAAAACATAAGGACCACCACATGGTTTCGAACCCCCACCACCGCTACCTCCCTTAAGAAAAGAAGTCAAGCTTAGAAAACCTTATGGAAAAATTCATATCCAAAATTAATGCTAGAGTTGATCACCAAGATGAGATTATTAGAAAGCTTGATGCCAAAATAGACTTAGTCACCAAAAATCAGTCATCATCCATCCATAACCTTGAAATCCAAGTGGGACAAATAGTCATTGCCCTTACTTTTAGATCCTAAGGCACTCTACCTAGCAATTTCAAAACTAACCCCAAAGACCAAATAAAGGCCATAACCTTGAGAAATGGTAAGGAGCTTCAATCTTGTGTAGAAGAAGAACAAGGTAGATAAAGAAGAAGAGCCAATTAAAAAGGACAAGCCTAAGGCAAAGGTAAAGTCATATGTACCTCCCATTCCTTTCTCTTTAAGACTTAAGCGAAACTCAATGGATAAGCAAATTGCAAAATTTTTGGACATGCTTAAGAAGTTCCAAATCAATATACCATTTATGGAGGTGTTTGCCCAAATACCAAAAATGTGCAAAATTCATGAAGGATGTGCTTTCAAAAAAGAACAAAATGAAGGAATGTAAGAGATTCACCCTGACCGAGGGATATAGTGCCATCTTCTTAATAAATTACCCCAAAAAAATGAGATCCGGAGAGTTTTACTATACCTTGTGAAATTGGTCATGTTTTATTTCAAAAAGCTCTTACAATCTAGGCTATAGTATCAATCTAATACCCTTGTTTATTTTTGAAAGACTATATATTGGCAAGATGAAGCCCATAAAGATGTCCATCCAACTAACCAACCACTCAATCATATATCCAAAGGGGATAATGAAGGATGTGCTCATTAAAGACGATAAGTTCATAATTCAAGTGAACTTTGTAGTGCTTGATATGGATGTGGATAAGGAAATTTAATTACTTTAAGAATGACCATTCCTTGCAACCAATAGTGCTTTGGTTGATGTGAGAAAGGGGACACTCACCTTACAAGTGAGAGATGAAGAAGTGCTATTCAACATGTACAAGGCCATCAAGAAGCCTATGGAAGATGAAAGGTGACTAAGGATCGACATCATTAAAGAATGTGCCAAAGAAGTCTTCTAAGAAAAGTAGGGGACTCCCAATCTTGAAAAGGTAGCCATGGTAGATGTAGAGAATAAGGGAGAAGACAACACTATAGAGGTAAATGCTCCAACTTTTGAGGTATGTTATAACCTTTCTTCTTCTTCTCTTGTTAAACCTTTGGATTATGAGAAGTAACTTGAGATAATCCCAACTTCTATCCTTAAACCTCCTCAAGGGTAGCTTAAAACCTTACCTCCTCATCTTAGGTTTGCATTCTTAGGAGAGGATAACACACTATCGATTATTATTTTCAATGAATGCATATAAACACAAGAGGAAAAATTATTGAGGGGTTGAGGAATAAGATTAGAGCCTTAGGTTGGACCATAATGGATATTAAGGGATTAGTCCTATAATTTGCATGCATAAAATCTTAATGGAGGATAATAAAAAATCCACCATAGCACATCAAAGGAGGCTTTACCCTAACATGAAAGAAGTACATAGGAAGGAGGTTATGAAGTTGTTAGATGCGAGAATCATTTACATTATTTTAGATCCATGCGTTAGTCCAATTCAAGTACTTCCTAAGAAAAGGGGATGTCAGTTATAACTAATGAAAAGAATGAGCTTATCCCTACTAAAATCATGATGGGATATAAAGTATGCAGTGATTATAGGAAGATAAATACTATAACCCATACGAATCATTTCCCCTTCTCTTTTATTGACCAAATGTTGGAAAGATTTACAAGGCATATGTAATATTGATTTGTAGATGGATATTCAGGCTCTTATCAAATTTAAATAGCACTAGAGGATTAAGCAAAGACCATATTCACATGCCCATATGGTACCTTTACTTATAGATACATGCCTTTTGGGCTATGCAATACACCGATCACTTTTCAAAGATGAATGATGGTTATATTCTTTAAAATGGTTGAGAAAATAGATGAAATATTCATAGATGACTTCTTTGTTTTTGCTAATTCTTTTTATAATTGTTTGACTAACCTTGATAGGGTCTTACAAAATGGGAGGAAACAACCTTGTTTTTAATTGGGTGAAGTGCCATTTCATGGTGTATGAAGGTATCGTGCCTGGACACAAGATCTCATATGAAGGCATTAAAGTGGATCAAGCCAAAATTGAGGTCATGGACAAATTACCTCCCTTAACATTCATCAAAAGCATAAGAAGTTTTCTTATACGGGGCTCTATAGGCACTTCATGAAGGATTTTTCCAAAACATCTAAACCCCTTTATAACTTTTGGTTAAATAAATGCCTTTTGATTTTACTAATTATTTTTTGGATCCTTTCCACAGGTTGAAAAAGGAACTTACCTTCATAGTTATCATGATAAAGCTAGATTGGTTATTGCCTTTTAAGTTGATGTATGACAGAAGTGATTTTGCTATAAGAGCTATTTTGGAGGCAAAGGAAGGATAAAAAGCTTAATGTCATCTATTATATAAGTCAAACTCTTAATGATTCCCAAATCAATTATGCCACCACAAAAAAAAAAAAAAAAACTTTTGGCTATAGTTTTTGCTTTTGATAAATTTAGGTCATATTTAATTGGTTCTAAAGTGATTGTTTATATTGACCATGCAACTATTTGATATTTGCTTGCTAAAAAGGATGTTAAACTAAGGCTTATAAAAGGGGTATTATTGCTTCAAGAATTTGGCTTGGAGATTAGAGATAATAAAGGATCTAAAAACCTAGTGGTCAATAATTTATCTCAATTGGAGCATAATCTAGGAGAAGAGGTAAGTATCCCTATCAATGAAACTTTCGCAAGCAATTCTTCCTTTTTAAGGCTATCTAAACCCTTTGGTATGCTAATTATGTTAATTATTTGGTAAGGCATCATTCCCTATGATTTCATTTCCCATGAAAAGAAAATTATTTTACAAGATGTTAAATTTTAATTTTTGAAAGAACCTTATTTGTTTAAGGAGTATGCTAATGGAATTATAAGGAGATGCATACCATAGAAGGAGATAGGTGATATCTTACTCTATTGCCATGCATAAGAATATATAGAACATTTTGGTCCATCTAAAATCATGACTAAGGTATTGTAAAATGAATTCTTTTAGCCCTCCTTATTTACTAAATCTTTTGCTTTTATAAAGTCTTATGATAAGTGTTGATAGGTAGGTAATATCTTTAAGAGAAATGAGATGCCTTTGAATTCAATGATTAAGGTAGAGGTCTTTGATGTTTGGGGTATTGACTTTGTAGGACCCTTCCTTAAATCGTTTAGGAATCAATACATTTTATTAGTGGTTGGCTATGTCTCCAAATAGGTGAAAGCCATAGTAACTCTAACTAATGATGCTAAGGTAGTGATCCAGTTCCTAAGGAGAAACTGTGGAGCCTCGCGTGCAATAATTAGTGATGTTAGATCACATTTTTGTAATCGATAATGTGAAACCTTATTAAAGAAATATAGGGTGAATCACAAGATAGCCATACCTTACCACCCTTAAACGAGAGGCCAAGGGGAAGTGTTCAATAGGACAATCAAGCAAATCCTAGAGAAAATCATCAACTCATCAAGGAAGGATTAGTCTTTAAACCTTCTTAATGCACTTTATGTAATGACCATATTCATATTAGCTCTGATACCAATAAACTTTAACGACCGTGTTCATTTTTAAAAACTCGTATGGCTCTGATACCAATAAGTATAACAACCATATTCATTTACATAACTCATATCATTCATGTCCACAATCTGTAATGCTACAATCGGTACCTATCAGAGCACTCAACATCCAAGATTTGCTCGTCGGCTCCACGATGTCATACACACCGGGATTTGTACGTTTGCCCCGCATATGCTTGAGCCCTCTTTGATACCAAAACTGCAACATCTAAATTCATTTGTCAAACCAATCAGCTTTGATACCACAAATTGTAATGTGACAACGTGGCTACAGAACATCCAAGATTTGCCCGTAAGCCTCGCGATGTCATACACACCGGGATTTGCAAGTTTGCCCGTGTGCTTGAATCCCCTGATACCACCAACTGTAACTATCGTCTTCAATTGCAAATCATGGCATTTCATGTTTAGAAATGCATACACATTAAGGTTTATTCATTATACATATATAATCCCATATGTATTTAATGTACACATGTGTTAACTAATGTCAGGACCAGTGATCATAACTAATTCCTATCAAATGTATATACATGACGCAAGGAGAGAGAGTTGGAATTCAGTCGATGACCTATGTTCCATTTGTCTTGTTGGACTAAGATGGTTAATCCTAAGTCTAGAACCTCTTTTGATCTTGACAAAGTAGATTGATCATCACTAATATTTCAAAAAAGTGTTGATTTTGCAAAAATAAATAAATCTCTCAAGAAGAAATGAAAGAAGTTGATAAACTCCAAAGTGATATGTAAATCGCGATCGCAATCTAATATTCACGACCGCGACTCATGTTAAGGCATGTTGAAATTCAAGCAGGCGAAATCACGGAGCCATTCTCAGTCGCGACCTTTGGAAAAGAAGAAGCCAAAATGTGACAAACGAATTCGTGGTAAAAGTCACGCATTAGTCGCGACTGCGAATTT
>CATIWR010261811.1:0-24125 GCA_949677035.1 Omphalea diandra | reverse complement strand
AACATTAAAATTAGATATTGGCTGATTTATATTGGTTGATATTGTTATTTCTTTTCGTATTGAAATATTCAACTGATTTATATTGGTTTATATATTGATTGGTTTGGTTCAATAAGGATTTATATTGGTTTAAATTGGCTGGCCCAATAATCTATATTTGTTGGCCCAATAACTGATATAATTATTTTCTGTACAATGGCTGGCCCAATAACTGATATAATTAGTTTCTGTACAATAGCTGGCCCAATAACTGTAAAACCGGGCCTTAGCTTAAATTTTAGAAAGCCTATTTATAGCCCAAAATGGAAAACCAAACCTAATCGAATTGATTTTTTTCGATTCGGTTTAATTCTGTTTTTCTTAAATTTCAGTTCAGTTCAATTTGAATTTAAATTAAATTCGATCTATTCGATTTTTATAATTTCGATTCGATTTGAACCGAACCGACCGAATGCTCAGCCCTAATTTAATGCGGTGTAACTGTCAACAGGGGAGGTCATCTTATGGCCTGTACTGCCGTACTGTAGGTTTTAGTACTGTATGTTCCTTTTCGTTTTTTCTCAGCCACACAGTCTCACACCGTCAAACTGATCAAGCCGCCTCCTACGCAGATGATCACCATCTCTCATCTCAGTTCCACATGTCACTCAACGAGTGGATATGCTACCGATCTCTCAATGCCAACTCAGCATCTCCCTCCACTAAAAGCACACCAGCAAATGGCACTCCCTGAAGCTAAGGCTCGTCATCCTCTGCTTCCTATACATCCAATCAATCTTAAAACGAACCAAAGTAAAAATCTGCATAAAACCCCATTCCTCATGGTGGTTCAATCCTTTGCATAATTTGTTCAAGAACCCATCATTTTTCAAAATTTTTTTTCAAGTGAAAAAATAGTTATGCCATGGAGGCTCTCAATGCAGCAAGCTTGACCCCAATATCTGTTCTTTGTGAAAAAAGAACCGAACCGAGGAAATTCTTGTGCCTCCCTACTACTTCATCTCTCAAACTCTCAAATTCTGCTTCTTTAAGCGCTACCCCACCTAATATACAAGAGTGTTTATCAAGGTCTTTTCGTCGGAGTCTAGTACTCTTATCTGCAGTTTTTAGTCCTGGAATAGCTAAAGCTTTAACATATGAAGAAGCACTACAACAGTCAGTGAGCACCCCTGCATTTGATTTGGATGCCAATGGAATTCTTGATAGTGTTATCAGTTTTGCAACTGAAAACCCTGTTGTTGTAGGAGGTGGTGTTGCAGTTTTGGTATTTCCATTGGTTCTCTCTCAGATTCTAAAGAAACCCAAGCCTTGGGGTGTTGAGTCTGCAAGAAAGGCTTATGCAGTATTGGGTGATGATGCAAATGCTCAGTTACTTGATATAAGAGCGGCAGTGGAGATAAGAAAAGTGGGTAGTCCTGATATCAGGGGTTTCAAGAAGAAGCCAGTGTCAATCGTTTATAACGGTGAAGATAAGCCAGGTTTCTTGAAGAAGTTGTCTTTGAAGTTCAAGGAGCCAGAAAATACTACTCTGTTCATCCTAGATAAGTAAGGTTTTGGACCAATTTAGTGTTTTCTATTACAAAGGTTTCTTAATAACCAGCTATTAGCTAATTAGGGAAATTTTTATAGAAATCTTAAATTAGATTATTCAATTGTGTTTTATGAAATTTGTCTCTTCATTGACTGATTTATCATTATAGCATATCAAAAATTATGTTTCGAATAGTAATAACAAAAGGAGTTAGATTTTAGAAGATATTGGCTTGTTTTTTTTCATTGAGCTTAGAGGGTTGGTCGAGATTGAGAACTGTGTTAGTCCCTGCATTGAATTAGTTTGAAAAAAGATCTTCATTTTGATTTAAGAAAAAAACTTTATTTGTTTTTAGATACTCCACATTTGCGCTCATTTGCGCTTTTGCGTCAGTTTGATGTTTGAGGCTGGGAGGATGAAACATGGGCTGCAAATAATACTACCCCCACTAATATGTTATGTTATAGCTTACTTCTAAATCATGATATCTACAAGATAGAATTGTTCATAGTGTCAAAGTATCATGATTAATTTCCCGACCAGGATGCAACTGTTTCACTGTCAAGATGGTTACTTTTAGCCAATTTAGTTACTCATAAATTGATGAGGAATATGAAATTCATAGTATGCAAAATAAGAGCAGCAGAGAATAGGATATGTTGGAGGTCTAAATATTTTGATCAATGATTCAAATATTGAGTAATTTAATGTTATACATTATCTTCTATTGGAGATAGAGATTTTGATATTTTCACCTGTATCTCTTTTGGTGTTACACATGCATGTATTGCCCCACAGACCAGTACTTGTAAGCATGCTACTATGCACCTAATTGTGATATTAAAGTTACCTGTTAGAACTAATTTTGTGAAATTTATGATGAAAGCCAGATTCAATGGGAACTCTGAACTGGTTGCAGAGCTGGTTACTGTAAATGGATTTAAAGCTGCTTATGCTATAAAAGATGGAGCAGAAGGACCCCGGGGATGGGTGGTATTTTCTGCTTTTTCCATTGCCATTTATTTGGTTTTTTAATGTTTTAGTCTCTATATCTCATTTATCACCTGATACAATACAACAAGCAAATTGAAACCCTGAGATGGACTCTGGTTTTGCAGAATAGTAGTCTTCCTTGGATACCACCAAGTAAAGGGTTGAGTCTTGATCTTAGCAATTTGACAGATAGTATCAGCAGTACATTTGGGGTATTTAACTTCTCTATTTAATTTTTCACTTTAAAATTTTAACTTTGTTATATCAGTTAACGAAATGCTGATTCTGTCTCGTTTCTTTACTAAACTCATAAACTCGTAATCAAAGATTTTTGTAGTAGACAATGTGATAAACAATGTGGAATGTGGATCCGAGAGCTTAACTTGGCATGTGTATTAGATCTTTTTGGGTGATAGGACCAGACATTATGTATATTTTACTGACATAAAAATGCTGATATAAATTAGCAGTAGGAGAATGCTAAAGTAAATTGAGCTTAGCACTAGATACAAAAAGTTGTTGAACATTGTTTAGTTATGAAGACCAATACTGAAAAAGGGAAAAGTATGACATTCTTCAGGATTTATGAATGATAAGGACGATGAAGTCCTCCAAAGACTGCATCCTGGTAGCATGATCTCCTGCCAGTCACATGGTGGATACTGAATATGATCAACATCTTCTTGCCTTATTGGTAAAATTCAGGCTCGCTTGATAAGCAAAGTGCCATTGGAGTAATGCATCAAAACCTTGTTTGGTCCCCAGGCTCAATAGTTCAGCCTTCATTAAGGAAATGAGTGAAAAATCATCTAGACATCGTTAGATCGATTCTTACCATAGACTGTCAAGGACTATTAGCTTGAAGATTTTCTTCAGTATATGATAATTCCTCAGTATCTTTGCTTAAAATACGAAACAATGTAATTATGCATAACTAGATATTTGATGATGGAAGATATAAATCATGGCCTTCTTTTCTGTTCTTTCTTCGTAATAGTTATATTAAACTACTAATATAGGTTATATTGAACTACTATGAATTTCAGAATATGTTATTCAAGGTTCAGTGTTATACTTGTAGGTTTGTGGCCTCCCTTACTAGAACATTTTCTAAATGAGAATCTGTATGATAGTCACTGAAATAATTTTGTAGGAGGGTGCTGATACCTTGCCTGTCACCCTTGGGATTGCGACAGCATTTGGCTTAGGTGCACTGGCATTTTCAGAGGTTAGTTTGTGAAGTGTTTTTCTTATAGATTTTTGTCACAATTGTTTATTACTTTTGATAAAGGAATTTTAAGATGAGAGGTGCAAGATTTCAGCTCTTCTTATCTTTTGTCAGATGGAAACAATACTCCAAGTATTAGGCTCAGCTGCTCTTGTTCAGTTTGCAAGTAAGAAACTGCTGTTTGCTGAGGTAGGTCTTTGGACATGTTTGAATTTTGGTAATCTTCCGTGCATTCTGTTGCCTTGAGGAAAATGCTTTCATAACTTACATTTCTGAAGTCTGGTTGGATTTGACTTGGTTTGTTGCATATGCCAGGTTAGGTTAAAACTTTAATGGCTAACCCAAAAATTTGCCTCACATGATTTGCCCAAAACAATTAAATCAATTGAAAACATTCTGTCACATTATCATAACTCACTGCTAGAAAATAAAAAAAAACGTACTTCTTTTGATCAACTTTTTTCACGAAATACTTAAAAAAAAAAAAAAAAACTGTTCTAACCTGTCTATTAATGGTAGGAGCAAAATACTATGGTGCCTGAAATAGCATCTAGACAGAACTTTGCCTATAATCTGGTTTCTAAATATGTAGCCATTAGATGAAAAACATTTTAGGTTCACGTTCACTATGATCTTTTACCTTTAATGGCAGGATCGAAAGCAAACGCTACAGCAAGTTGATGAATTATTAAACACCAAGGTTGCCCCTAGAATGCTTATGGATGATATAAAGGTATTTAAACTTAATACTTGAAATCTTGTTAGTTGTTTTTATTCTGATATTGTCAGGCAATCAGTAATCTTCTTCTAAATAATACAACATTACTTGTTAAGCATGACTATAATTTTTTTTTTTTTGCCTCGGCTAAATACTACTTTGTAAATTCAGCAAATTGGGAAGGCTCTCCTACCACCAACTGTGACAAGTAAGGCTCTTCCTTCACCTACAGAAGCCAGTTCAGAACCTCCTGCTGCCGCTGTAGAAGGTGCTGTACAGGAGGCAGAAGCAGGTGCAGAGCCAGTTCCGCAAGTAAATTCAGTGAAAGCAGAATCAGTTTCTGGGTATCCAAGGCCACTTTCACCATATGCATCTGTAATTCTCACATTCAATGCTTTATAGTTTTCCCTAAGGCCTGAGTAATGCTTTTTTTTTTTTTTTATTTAAGCACTGAATAAATGTGCCTTTGATATTTGCAGTACCCAGATTTGAAGCCCCCAACTTCTCCTACTCCATCACAGCCCTGAAGTTATAGTTGCATTGAAGTCTTCTAGTGTGTTTCTACAACAGGCAACTGTTTTTCCGGGAATATCTAGTTCCATTTTGTGAGTTGTTATGTGCTTCTGACATATATAATTTGCAATGTTTAGATGACCTCGAATAAGTCGTGAAAATTGGGGTCTGTCAGCCACTATGTTTATATGTTTCTTCTCTTTTGTAGTTTGTGGATCTTTGTAGAAGTAGTTAATGATATCTTCGGTGTGGTTTGTATTCAGTTTATGGAGTGCGTGGACAAGGACATTATCTGTGCAGCCAACATGTAATTTATATTGGGATAGTGAGAGGGAGGGAGAAATACTTATGCCTGATATGCATATTTGCGTAAATCCTGACTCCCAGATTAGTGAGTATCTAAGATTTCCTGCTCAATGCATAATTCTACTAGTACTGTTTGAGGAACAAGTTGGATGGAAAGTTAAACCAAGTATTTCCAAGAAACAAAGCCTGTTTCTTCCTGTTTACCCCCAAAAACCTCAAGAGTGAATTTAATATTTTAGGTCCTTGTTCCTAGGTATTGTTAGTATCAAATCTTAAGTAACTAATAAGAAAATTAACAATTGATCGAAGCCAAAGCAACAAATAAAAAAATTAACAATTAATCGGAGCCAATTGATTATAATATGTAGGCAAGAAACCGTCAATCAAAGAGTGAGTATATAGGTGCAATGTTGTTAACTCGAAAGGAATTTAGGTGTGAGCACCATCAATCAAGAAGAAATCAAAGAAATAGAAAAAGAAGATCTGGAGAAAAATGGTGTATATTTATATGCATATAATTTGAAAATCCTTTTTTGTACCTCAGCTTGGTTTATATACAAATATTATACAAGAGTTATCGTTAAATATAAAATTTTTCTACAAAGAATTACATATATGCATAAATTTTT
Organism: Omphalea diandra; assembly: GCA_949677035.1. Taxonomy (NCBI): domain Eukaryota; kingdom Viridiplantae; phylum Streptophyta; class Magnoliopsida; order Malpighiales; family Euphorbiaceae; genus Omphalea; species Omphalea diandra. The sequence continues at coordinate 18,207 of CATIWR010261811.1, read as the reverse complement.
TCTATTAGCATTATATGTTATTTTGTAGGCCTAATCCAAAATCAGTTCTAAAAGGCCTATAACACAGTTATCAAAACTCAATTTCAAGCCATTCAACGTGGTCTTCAAAATCGCTACTGCAAAATATAGAAAGCTGAAACCTAAATTTTTAGAAAAATAAAAATCGGTGTAAACACTTCCTCTCTATTGGTGAGATGAAAATAAAGAAGCATATAACTTGAGATGAATATCCAACTAATAGGGATCTAGAAATGCAAATTGATGGTCGTGGAACCAGATTGGCCTGGCTGGTTTTAACAATGGAAAGAATTTGACCTTTTTTTGGGTTATGAGACAGTTAAAGGTGATCAAATAATTAAGTTAATTGATGAAATCAAATGTTTTAGACTCAGTGAGATCCATCTTTTGATAATTTCAGATCTCAAAAGATGCATTGGATCCTCCAAAAAAATTGTAGACTAAGATCCAATCAAATTATTATAAATGGATTAGAAACAAAAAGAAACACACACACACAAACACAAAACACAACAAAAGGTAAATGTGTCAAAAAATTAGAGAAAAATGAAGTTATAGAATTTTTTATTTTTTTAAAGAGGTTCTAAAATTATTTTCTTTTTTTAAAAAATATTGTAACAATTAAAAATTAATATTTCTCGGACTAATACATGATTTATACTTGACAAAAAAAATATATCAACATTTAGACATTAATAATTATGGATGTAATAATAATTATATGTAAATAATTATGAACTCATTATCTTAATACATTAACTTTTTACTACAATAAATGTAGCAAAGTATTTTGCTAATAATTTTATTGAAACTATTAAACCTAACTCTGCTGGAATGAAGAACTGTTGTTAACATGTTTCTTTTAGGGAAACAGGCACGACGATTGGAGAAACGAAGTCGTTTTAATCTCATACGATCTTTCAACGGTCACTTTGGGAAACAAAAGCAATTCAAAATGCGATATCGCGGCAAACAGATACATTTTATATCCAAAAATTGGAAAATCTGTGCTCTATTTGCTATTTCTCCTCTTCACATAGCTACGCCGATGGCGAGAACTAAGCATGCCGCGCCGCGGAGTCGAATTCGAAAGAGATCAAGTTAGATCTCTTCTCTCTTTCAATCATATAACTTCCATCTGCTTATAGTTTTCGTTTTCCATCTTTGAAACCCTAACTTTATTCTCTCTCTCTCTCTCTCTCTGTTTTTTTTTCTTGTCAGCTGAAACTCCGAGCTCATCAACTTCACCTGCTACAACGTCTACACCCTCGGTACTATGCTTTGCCTGTTTATTTTATTTTAATTTTTTTTTTAAAATGATCTGTGTGCGTTTGTTTCATATTTACGAAGAAAATCAGCAAAATTCGAGAAAGCTAGTTATGGAAGGCCGTAGAAATGATAAGTTTATGCTTGGACTTTTTTGTTTAATCATCATTGTCCTTTCTAGCAGTTGGAACTTTTGATTTTTTATCATCTTTGTGTATTTTGTTGTTGCTTAGATGGTTATAATGGTAAAATGCTATCAATCAATGGGTTATTATGAAGCTTTTGGCATTGCTATTACAAAAAGCTATAATTATTAACTAAAACTATAACATTTCTAATTTTTGAGAGATTTTTAGCTATTCCTAAAATCAGTTTTCTTAGTTTCTCAAGCTGAATAGTTATTTGCAAAAACTTCAAATTTGAGATTATATCAAAATCAACTTTTGGCTCTTAAAGCTTATATTGGAAAATTTATTACCAATTAGCAAAGAGGATTTGATTTCTTTTATTATTATTATTTTTTTTTACCTAAAGATCACTCACTGACTTTGAACTTTTCATGTACGGTTAAATTAAACAGTTAGTAGATATCTTTGTCAACTGTATTTCTATTTCTTGAGCTTAAATTGAAAATGTTATATTATTACCAGAGACGAAGCCCAAGAGCGAGCAAGCGTGCAGCACAGACTCCCTCAAGTGAGCCTTCTAATCACTATTATCGTTTGCAATTGAATCTGTTTTTTTTTTTTTTAATTAAGCTGATTGTGCTGATGTGTGGTTTTGAGATATGTTCATTTTCTTCATTTTTTAATATTATTTTAATTTCTAAAGCTCCGGAAACACAAAGGAAGAAGAAACCACATCGCTTCAGGCCAGGAACAGTAGCTCTCCGAGAAGTTCGTCATTTCCAGAAGACTTGGAACCTGCTCATTCCAGCCGCTCCCTTCGTCCGACTTGTGAGCTCTCTCTTATTATCTTTCTCCTTCCATATGCATAGAAATATATTGTCAACAATTCGTCCTGTTGTGTCCCTATATCATGTTTCCTGTTCGTATCCTTCGTAGAATCTTACTGTCAACAGTTCAATGCTATAAAACTTTCCTAAAAGGGCATTGCTTTTAGGAATGATAATTCAAGTCAAGTTCTTTATTATTGTTTGATATTTTGAATGCATCCAGATACAAAATATGACGATTAGTCTTGGAAACCAAGGCATTACTAGCTGAAGCTTTGAACCATCTTTTTGGGATGTTATTTCAAACAATTACATTAAGGTTCTTTGCTAATTTATTATTTATATGTTGGTATTAGATCTTTACTTCTGAATTTAGTCATTTGTGCTTCATGCAACCTCGCTTTCAATGTTCTTAATTTCTATTCTTCCTTTTTTACATATTATATTTTCCATTTGCCACAACAGTTTTGGTATTCTTCTTAACTTCACTATTTGGTAGCATTATTTAATATTACTGCACAGATTAAATCTTTAAAACTGAACTTGATCAGAGATCTGAAATTTAGAGTGGATTTGATAGTCTTTCAAACCTTGACCTAGTGTTTATCTAATTCAGCTCCTCTGTCTACTAGCTTTGCCTTTCTCTTTATTGCTAGTTTGTTGAATTAATCTTTTAGAAGTTTATTAATGAACATTAGGATTCTACAATCAGTTTTTGTTAATTTATGTGCATAGGGTGGGTTTTTATCTTTTGTAGGTAAAAAGTATTACTCGGGAATACTCCCAAGCAGTTAACCGTTGGACAGCTGAAGCTTTAGTTGCACTTCAAGAGGTATACTAAATATTTAATTAACATTCATATGTGTGGATGTATATATGTGTGCATATGCATGTGTGTGTTTGCAGTGTGTTTCACAACAATAATGAGTGGAGGGAATAATGTTAGACTCCAGTTCGGTCTATCCATTATAGATTTACATGCATACATTCATTTGTGTGCATGTATGTATATGCATCCATGTACAGTGTGGTATAACACTAATAAGTGAGTGGAGGGAATATCATTATATTTGACTTCAGTTTGGTCTATCCATCATAGATTTAAATGCATGCTCAATTTGTGTGCATGTATGAATATGTGCATATGCATGTATTGTGTTATCAAAATTAATGAGTGGAGGGAACATCATTAGACTACAGTCTGGCCTATCCATAATAAATTTAAATGTATTCTAGTTGTTGATTTGCTATTTTTTGTAGGAAGCAGAGGATTTTCTGGTCCATTTGTTTGAAGATGGTATGTTATGTGCAATTCATGCAAAGCGCGTTACTTTAAGTAAGTTAGCCTTGACAAACTATTTCATGAGAAAACTTCCACTCGTTGGTTTTCTGGTGTTGTGGTCAAGTTTGCTTCAGTAGTCTCAACCCTAACTAAACAACAGTTAACAATCCTCAATCTGAATACTTGCTGAGTACTTCATTTTTAAGTTTATTCATAACTGCCTGTGTATTCTGGTTGTTTTGCTTTCATTAGACTGAATCACTGAATTGTTTCAAGCATTTACATCCAAGAGTTTTGCTAGCTACATGTTGCCAATGTTAATTATCTGTTTTTGTTAGCTGGAAGTGGCTGAGGGTTGTTTTAAATTGTAATTCTTTTTAAAGGCATTATACTGTTTTATTGTGCTTCTGCTGTGTGAAGGCAATGAGGCATGACAATATATTGAACAGTCAATGAGCTCCATCATCTAGTGCTGAAGCTGCTGCATTTTCTCTCAATATTTAAGTATGTATGAATTATTGAGGAGTGCTCTTCAGGTTCAATTGTTTTTTTTTTTTTTTTGTCTCCTGTTATTCTAGTTTAACAGAGATCGTTTTCAATGTAGAACGCATCATTATTGTAAGAACAGCAAAAAGAAAATTATGCACAACGTTCTTGGTTCTTTTGCTTTAGCTGTTTGTGGTTCGGCTTCTATAAGTTTGATGAATGTAATTCTTTTGGGGATTAATGAAAAGAAAAGGAAAGAAACAATGGAAGAAATCAGATTGATGCTTCTCAAATGCATTCCTATTATGTTTGATTCAAATTAGCTCAATCTTTAAAGGTAATATATCCCTAGCTAGAAATTCATTAGTATGGAATTGTTTTTGCTCTGTTGCCTCAGTGAAAAAGGATTTTGAATTGGCACGCCGGCTTGGAGGGAAGGGACGACCTTGGTAAGAGACTTGAAGAGTGTCACGACATGAACAAGAGATAACCATTATAAGATGTACTTATGCTTTTATTCTTTGAGGATATTAACAATTAAGAAGGAGGATGCATATACTGTACGAAGAAACTATTTGTTTGGTATTGCAGTGTAGTAGACGTGGTAGATCCTTTTGTCAGTGTATTTCCTATACAATTCACAAATTGTCCTAGCTAGGTTTACCGTTGGACCTTTCAGTCTAGATGGGTATACGTACATGGAAAAAGATTTATGTTGTAAATGCTTTTCTTAGGGATAGTATTGGGTTCAGCGTCTTATGCCTTTGCTATGGTGCTTGATGGGGCACTGGATCATTGTGTTTGCCTGCCACCAGTAGGCAACAATTTGACCTAAGAATTGGTAGATAGCTTGCTTTTTCTTTCAACTCTCAAAATGTCATAGCACATTACCACCTGTTTGGTTGATCATTTATTCAATAATTTAATTTGAATTTTTTTTTGTTTCGTACGTCAAAAATGTTTAAAGAAAATGAGGGTTGTTTGAATTTAAATTCTTAATTTTTTGCATGACCAATATTTGATTTTCATGCTAATAGCGTAATAAATTTTGTAACTGAATATTGATTAGTCTATTCTTTTTTGCAAGTTTGATTTAATACATCAAATTGATTTAAACTCTTAAATGCTGACCACATGTTGATGGTAAACAATTCTTGATAAAAAATTTTCACAACGAAAATAATATCATGATCTTATTCTCATAAAAATAAAATAAAAAAGATAATATCGTGATTTCAAAAAATCTAAACAATTTGTTGTTCCTGGCGATACATTGGAACAATTTCATTTTCATATTTTTTTTTTCCAACAGAAATTTCATTTTCATATTTTGTATTTAAGCGATTACTTCTTTTATATTATACTGTACATGTAATATGAGAACTAGTACATGAAAAATCATCTCTTCTAACGTTTAACGTTTTTTTTTTTTTTTTTTTTTTTTGTCTCGTACTAATTTCCTTACGAAATGCTTTATTTATACCATATTAATTCTTCGAATATAAATTAAGTATTTCCCATAAAGTATCTTCTTAATTAGGTTTGAGCTGCCTCCATCATTGAATTAGTGGTCTTCATCAAAGAAAAAGAAAAAAAGAGATCAAGAGATGTTATCATACACTTTTAAATTGTAAGGTTTTATGAAATAAAGAAATGAAGAGGATTAATCTCATTAATCTAACATTTTTGTATATAAAAAAAAAAAAAGCTACATACTGCATGGTAATTGTCACAATTACTTCAAAAGGCATAACTTTTATAACTTAAAAGGAAAATAAAAAATATATCTAATAATAATGTGTTTAATATAAATGAATTTTATAGTTTTTGTGAATTCATTTTAAAATATACATTATATGCGTTTGATATAAATAAAAATTTATTTGTAATTCTATTTTGTTAAGTCTTTAAAATTGATTGTAACTAAATCAAATTTTATCAAATTTGATAAAATTTATAAATAAATTTTATAGTTATAAAATTTTGCATTATGATAAAAAAAATATTTTTAATTAAAATATTTTTTTTACTTTACTTTCTCTTTTCTCCTTTATTTCTCACATTCTTTCTCTCCCATTTCTTCTTTTTCTACTTTCTTTCTCACTTTTTTGTATTTTCATATTTATAAAAATTTAAAATGATATAAGAACATTTTTGTACAAAATTCAATTCTACACTTAAATCAAATGCAAAATTCATTTCATTTGAAATAAATTATATTTTTATTTTCTAGTATACCAAACATAGAAGTTAATTTGCAAATGAATTATCCTTCAAAAATTTATTATAAATAAAATTAATTTTAAACTAAATTAAACTAAGACTATGTAAATAAAAATAAACAGATTATAGTTTAAATCTAAAAAGTAATTGGAGACCTTATAGCATGGGTAATAAACCTTAATATCAAGCAGTAGATTTTTTTTTTTTCTCCCTTTTTCATTCAAGTTTTTAATTACACTTTTGAAAGGTCAATTTCTAGCCATTTCTCTTTGAGTTTTTTTTTTTATTATTTCATCTCTTATTTTCTAAATTAATTCTAGATATACTTATTTTTAAGTTTGTTATGATTTATTTTTTTTTATTTGAGATTTTATGTATATTTTATTTATTTTTTAATAAATTATTTTAAATTTAACTAGATTTATATATCTAGATATTAAATTTTTTGTTTTTGTATCTTTATAAATATAAATTTTTATATTATTTTTATTAATTTTTTTTAGAATTATATGTTCTTTTGTATGAAATTTTCTTCTATAAGAGTTTTTTTTTCTTTTTTTTATATTGAGTTCTTAAAATTTTCAAATTTATTTTTAATATTGAGCTCAACTTATCAATGATATTTAAGTTGTCAAGCTTATTTGAAGACCATAAAAGTAGTTTGGGGTCCTAGTAAATTAATAATCACTTAGTTGATTGCTTTTTTTGGTCAAAATTTAATTTTAAGTACTTAGTTATTCTAATTTGAAAATATTATGAAAAATTTTCATTTTTTTTATTTTCATACTTCTTAATATGTTGTTTCCATTATTATATGTGTGTGGATCAAATTGTATAGTTTATTAATTTTATAAATGATATTTATATTTCCTAAAAAAAAATATCACAGTTTGCTCATTTTCTTCACGTAATGTAATTATTTATAGCTCTTTTATATATATATATATATATATATATTAAAAAAAAATGTGTTGTTTCTTGAATTTTAAAACCATTTTAGGTGGTATAAGTTTGATGAAGTAAGAATTGAAGACAAGGGAATGGATCGAGCAATTGGAGTAAAAATAACACTATACTACATTGATGTGCCCATAGATGTTCATTGTACAATTCTTATCAAAATAAGAAATAATTTAAAATTTTTATCAAAATGAGAAATAATTAATAAATAAAATGTAAATAATCTTGATAGATTTGAATAAATAAAGAATGTTTAATTTTTTTTCTTATTTTGTTAAGAATGTTGTATTCTAAATAAATAAAATTTTAAAATATGAATAATTTATATGAACTTATAAAATTCTCCATATTTTATTTTTCTCAATTATTCATTGCAATTAAAATTTCTGAATTATTTATTATTTTAATGAAAATTATACAACTAAGATGTATCAATGCATTAAAATTAGCCGAAATGTAAGAAGAGAAGGGCATGCTCATGAAGGAACATACCCATGCTAAGACACATCAATGTATCGAAAGGGCACAAAAAAGCTGATCACAAGAATGTCTTTGGTAAGAGATCAAAGGTAATATGAAGAAGAGAAGACCAACTTTTTGTTAATACCTAACTGCTAAGCAGCTGGTATTTCCCTCTACCTTTGTCCCACCAAACATTCTTCCTTTACATATCTTCAAAAATAAGTTTGTTTGTGTTTTTAATTGCAAGTTCAGAATAAAAGAAATAAAAAAATTAAAGTGATGCGGAAAACTTTGGATTCATCTGTCATATTCCCGTTGTTTTTTTCTTGCATAAGAAATTGTCCCATCTTTTCTGGTGAAGTTCCCCTTTTGCTTCTTGATGCAAAAGCATCAAGGCAGAACTACAACCAATAAGGAAATGTGGAGAGAAAATATCTACAGATATACTTTTATTTGAAACAAAATTTGTTGGTAAACATATCTTATTAGATCCGCCATTCTCAACCATCAATCAATATATAAATAATCATATACTTGATTTAGGATTTAGGTTTTGATAAAATTTCAAATATATTTATGAAGGTACAGATGAATATTATTGCGGGGTAATAACCCCTCTGTATTTTCGTTTTCATTTTCCTTTTTTTAATAAATTCAGATCTATTATATAGATGTGTTTATATTTTTTTTTTTAATTTCTTCTTATGTGGAGCTATATATTTTTGTAGTTGTTATTTGCCTCTTGATAAGATTTATTTTTATTTTTTAATTTCATATTTATATATGGAGCAATGTCCTCTATGTAATTATTATTTTCAATTGATGGAGTTTATTTTTTTATTTATTCTTATACTTTTTAAAAAACGAAGTCTATTAATTTTAGTTTATTATTGATATTTGCTTTAAGATGAATATAAAGTTTTGAAATACTACATCAATTTCTATAATGAGTTCCACCATAAAAGATACAAAAATATCTAGCCATCTTGGATTTGGTTTCTCAAATCTTTATTCTGCCCTACCCCTAGAATCTTAAAATTAATTTTATGGGTTAAAAGGGGGGACTAACTCGTCTCAATGTTCCTCACGGGTTAGGGTTTTTTTTTTTTATTTTTTTTTCTCTGGTATTGCATATATTACAAGTAATTGTGGTGCTAATTGTGGTGCTAATTGCTTTAGATCAGAGCAGCATCAAGTACCAAAGTTAATTTACTTACTTTTAACTCATTTATATTTAAATTAAGTTCAAATTAAATGTTTTAAAATCATTTAATAAATGAGTCTAGCTTGACCTGAGTATTACTAAGATTACATAAAATTCAAGACTTTAATGAAGCTCAATTTAGTAATTTTTTCAAATAAAATTAAATTATAAATGAAATTATTAATATTTTTTTAGGAAATTGATATTTTTATTTTATATCTTAATATATTTGTGTTAGAATTTGTTTCAATTTTTATTTAATATAAAATTTTTAATTTTTATAAACCTTCTATTTTATTTTGATTTGATAAATAAGCGAAAATTTTTCGTAGATACAAGAATCAATATAAGAACTTACTTGCTTTTGCCAATAATTTTGAGAATTTTATTAATGTAAAATGAGTTCATATTAAAGAGATTGATGTGTTTTAAATTATAAGTTATAATTGATAATTTTTTACTCTCATTTTATTATTATTTAATTAGAGAGTATTTTGATGCATAATTTTGTACTCTCTTTTGAATCAAATATTAGTATGAAAATTGTTAATTGTATTTATAATATCCGTTCTTGAGAATTATTATTACTTGTATGGCTGTAGTCTTATAACAAGTAAATCATGCAAATTATTTTTTTATATATTTGTTCATTATTTAATTTCTTTAAACTTAAACTTTTCACATTTTTATTGGTGTTACAAATTACTTCTTAAAAAATAATATATACATTGTAATAAAAAAAATATATGTTATTTTCTATGATTGTAAACTAAAATTTTTTAGAAACTAATTTTTATATAACATATAGTTAAATATAAATTATTAATAAAATTATTTATGAGTTCATTCATGAGTTTAGTAATGAGCTAGTTTATGAGCTTATGAGTCTAATATTATTAATCTTGATATTAGCTCATTAAATTAATGAGTTGAGTTTGAATTTGATTTTAAAGCTCATTTAATAAATAAAATAGACTTAAATAAGTTCCCATTGAATCAAATTTTAAATAATTTACAAATAAATTTGACTAATTTACATCCCTAGGACCCACCAGCGTTGTATAAAAAGCTCTCACTAGTAAAGAAGGTAAATGAGATTTTAACTGTTGAATAATTTTATTTATTTAGTTTGTTAATTTTTGGTTAAGAGTATTTTCAACACAATGCCATAATTTCTTGTTTTCAATTTTATGTGTAAAAATTCACCTTTTGTATAAGTCTTCTCTTGCCAAAAATCTTATCAAAATAATTAATTAAATTATTCTAAAATCATGTTAAAAAATTGAGAGAGATTGTATTTCAACCCAGTTAAAGAGTAAATTAAAAAAGTGGAATATGAAAATCTTGACAAAAGAAATGCATACGAGGGTGGAATGGAAGTAATGGAGCTTGGGACTGAGTGACTCGACATTACCGAAAGTAGCATGGGACTCAGTGACTCAACATAACCGAAAGTCAACCAAAAATAAGTTGACTTTGGTAGGACCTGTCGTTCGCTGCTTTGCGTTTTCACTATTCCCTACGAGGTTCAAAGATTGAAAGAAAATAAAAATAATAAAGGAGGATCACAAATTTATCCATGTATATATATATATATATAAATGTACATTTCTCTCCTTGTTGAAACTATTAACAACTGCTTCTTCTTGCTCTCGCTTTAACCTCATTAAGAATTATCCAGTTCTGCTCTCCTATATTGTGAATGGATAGACCCCGCAGGAAGCACCCCAAGACCACTACTTTTCGCTCTGAAGGTCAGCATATGACCATTTAAACCTTTTTCTGTGTTTTTGTTTCTTGTCTTTGTGTTTATTTCTACTGGGTTGCTTACTATATATGCATATAAATGTTTCTTGATTTGGGTCTCCCCTCGTCTATGTCCTTTTCTTGGCATACCCTTTTTCCTAATTTATGAGCACAAGTTGCAGAGGTGAGCAGTATTGAATGGGAGTTCATTAACATGTCGGAACAGGAAGAAGATCTCATTTACAGAATGCATAAACTTGTCGGAGACAGGTATGGAAACTAAGCTACTGTACTTACAAACTTTTTTTAATTTTTTCCTTCTCTGACTCTGAGGGATGTATGCATAATTTTTCATTTTCCTCTTGTAACAGCTTCAGCCTCACGCTTAGGTGACTATACACCGTATGCCATATGCATTAATTACTTCATTTTCTAGACAACACAGATAGATATGTACTACCTCATCTGTTTCACACCAAGAAGAGCCATTATTGTATGCTCAATTATAAACTGAAATAAATAAGGGAATGATGTTTCAGAACAAATCAAATTACAGCAAAATAATAAAAAATAATTGTTTCTCTTATCAGGCTTTACCTATCCTGACCCCAACATTTTTCTTGACTTCTCAATTATAAAATGTATTAGGTAAGTGCATTGTATATTATTGGATAACTAAATATCTCAGTTCTCAAGCCCTTCATCTTAGTAGCAAATATGGATCTTTTGCGAAAATTTTCTGAAAATTGTAGTGCATGACACCAACTATAGTAATTTGTTTCAACCTGATGAGACATAATTAAATAAAGGCAAATGTATATATATTATGAACACTACGTTAACCTGGGAGATAAAATGCTTACCATCGCACACTAGTTATTCACTTATCCCACGATATCTTACACCATTCTTTTTTTTCCTTGATAACATGGTCTATTCAGTCATGTTGGGCACATTAGTTCCTCTGTTTAAGTAACAAAATAATCAATAATACAGGTGGGCTTTGATCGCCGGTCGAATTCCAGGTCGCAAAGCAGAAGAAATAGAGAGGTTTTGGATAATGAGACATGATGAAGTGTTCGCCAGTCGACGAAAAGAGCTCAAGATATCTAACGCTTAACTAGCCTATTATTAGTTGGGGACTAATCACCCCCTTATTATTATTATTATTATTATTAATGTGTGTCGCATTTTTTTTGTTAACAAGTGGTAGAACTCTAGTAGTAGTAGTGATTCCAATTCATCAAATTTAACTAATCATATTCTTCTTTCTAATTATTGTTATTATTTCTGTTAGAGAATAAGCAACTATAGCAGTGCCTTGCTTTAGTTCTCTGGAAGTTCTAATATCACACATTGTTGTCTGAGACATTAATTTTTTTTTTTTCCTTCCCATATATTCGTCTTTGCTTTATAGTTTTCTCAAAGTTTAATATCATATTAATATTATTTGTGATATTAATTTTTGAAAAAAGTATTCAACTTTTTAACTTAAAGTATTCTTCCGCGTGATAGTAGAATTTCTGTAATAGAAAAGAGTTTGAAGCTTAGAGTAAATTTTGGAAAGATAGAGATAACTCTGGTGTGGATGACGATTTTGGAATCTGAAGGCCAAATGGATATCTCTGTTTGTGTACGTGACTGTCGGCTTCCGGCTGAATTGAATCAAAAGTTGCTTATTTTAATTGTCATTCGTTTGTTGGATGGTCCATCAGCTCAATAATTTTTCGTTTATACATAAAGCAATTATTGAATTTTACTTATTACATCTTTCTGATATGGTCCAAATAATTTTAATAACATTAAATTTAATAAATTTATATAATAAACTCAAATTTATGACAATAAAAAAGAAATACCATTGCAGCAGCGGCCAAAATCCATTGGTACCATAATACCTCCATTTCATAAAGAAAATCTACATTGGTTAAGGAAATATTATTTACATAGTTAAATTAATTAATTTTATTTGTATTTTATCAATATACCTCATATTATAATTAAATAGATAAACATGAATATTAATAAAATATTTTCTTAGAATTAATCATACCATAATAAATTTAAAAGCAATAAAATATTTTTTTGAAATTAATCACTACTTAATAAAATATTGTCTTAAAATTAATCACTGCTTGATAAATAAACATAAATATTTAATATTTTAAAAATAATTAAATAATTATTCTAATTTTTAAATAATTAATTATAAAAAATAAATAAGAGCATAATAATAATTTAATATACAATTAAAAAGGAAAATAAACTATTTTTATGAAATAAAAAAAAATAGTAAAATAATGAAGAAGCATTTAATATCTATTGGCAGCAATAGTAATAACTGCGTACCTCATTGTTGTCTCACGGTCCCAATAATGGGAAGCGCGGAGCAGTTAAAATTAATGCACTTAATTTTTGCAATTTTTTTTTTTTTTTGAGAAATTGTTCGATAATATTACCTCTGCTTCTCTATTAATAAACCGATGAAAAATGTAAAAGTCCTATTGTTAATTACAAAAATAAGGACATGAATTTGGTGCCATTATATGCTTCGCAGGTAGTGAGGCTAATGCAGTTGAGGTTCTTAATGATTTATTAGGGGCAGTTGAAAATGAGGCTCCACTTTTGTGGACTATAAACCTTATAAAATCTCTGTTCATTTAGGTGAGTATTATATCATGAACCTTATCGTAATATAAATTAGAGATTTTATATTGTAACATAAATTAGAGGTTCATCACATGTGTAAAAAAAATAGATGATTTTTTTTGGATCAATAAATGTATGTCTAATTTTTTAGAAAATTATACAGATTTATTTTTATATAAATTGTAAATTTATTTTTAATATAAACTGTAGATTCATTTTTTTTAAATTGTAAATTCATTTTTTTTAAAATTGTAGGTTAATTTAGTATAAATTATAAGTTTATTTTTTGTAAACTGTAAATTTGTTTAGATATAAATTGTAGATACAGTATCAATAAACATATTCATTTCTTGTAAATTATAAGTTTATTTGGTATAAAACTGTAAATTTATTATCAGTAGATTCTTTTTTTTTAAATTATAAATTCATTTTTTGTAAAATGTAGGTTCATTTTCGTATAAACTATAATTTTCTTATCAGTAAACTATATATTTATTTTTAAAAAATTATAAGTTCATTTTTTATAAATCATATGTTTATTTTTTATAATTAAATATTTGATATTTTTAATTTCTTTTATAATATTAAAATTGATAAATTTACAGTCTATATCAATTTTTTACAAAAAAATAAGTTTATTTTTTCTAAACATAGAAAATAATAATAATAATGTCAATATAATTAAAAATAAAAAATGTGTAAAGCATAAATATCTATATTTAAAGTATAAAAAAGAAAATTTGTTAAAAAATAAACAAAATAATAATATTTAAAATTAAAAAATTAAAAATAAAATCAGTAATTATGAAATATATTTCTATATTTATCATCACACGTGTTTTAGACTTTTATTCTACGAAACAATATTAACACATGTTTTAGACTTTTATTGCACGAAATAATATTAATAGAGTTTATGATATAATTTGCCCTTATTATCCGTGTTGCATTAGAATTGTGTGCTATGCTATCTCCGTGACACATTCCACTATGACCCCGTACTGGTTCCTTAGGATTAAGAGTTGGATTTCTAGGATTTTTCCCTTTCTAAGTAAAAATATAAATGATATTCATTCGACAGAAAAACTCCATACAAACAATTAATATTTTTAAAATTATAGTAAAAAATAAATTTATTTATTGATTGATTTTTAATTTAATTAATTTAATCTGTTTATTTTAATAGACATATTTTAAAATTTTTAAATATAAAATTTATATATAAAAATACTAAAAAATTAGAAAAAATAATATATTATGATAAAATAATAAAAATTATTTCTAACATTTAAATTTTAAATAAAATAAAATATTTTAAAATTTTAAAATTTTTTATAAAATAATGTAATTTTAGATTAAATTGGTTTGATCTTTTTTTTTATTTTTTCTTTATTTATAATCAAACCAAACTACTACTTGAATTTCAATTTTATTGATATAATCAACTGATTTGACTCAATTTTGAAAATGCTATAGGTAATATAGAAGGGAATTTTTTAAAATAAATAATATTTTGAATCTAAATTTTATTCAAGGCTCCAATTAAAAATTATATAAAAGGATAAGTAATTATCATTTCTAAAACAAACAATATTTTTCAATATAAATCTTACCGAATGTAACTCGCATTATTTTTTAAAATAATTTAAAATAAAAATTATATGACTTGAAGAAAATTCGTATTAATTTATTTTTCTTTAGTTAGTCCTTAAAAGGTACATTTTAATAAATTTAGAAACTAAAACTTCGTAGTGAAATAGGGATTGAAAAGGAAATTTATATTTTTTAGTTTACCTTGAATAATACTTTTTTTTAGAATAATAGAAGTTATTTTCATTTAAAAAAAGTTATAAAGTATCTATAAAATAAAATAATCTTATGGTCTATAGTATCAATATAAATCGTAATAATGACATATTGACTTAACTTCGAAATTATATTTTTATTATGAATTTTCTTGATTGAATTTGCGTCTTTATCAACTATTAAGATTTTCATTAGATATGGTGGTATAATAATATAAACTCAAATTCAAATAGTAAGTTAGAAAAATTTGAAAAACGATCTTAATAATATAGTATCATGTATTATTAAATAATTAATCTCAAACCACTAAAATTATATATAAAAAAATAGACAAAAACTCTCATAAAAAGAGATAAAATAGCAAATTTAAAATAAAGACTCTTAAAAGATAAACAAAACTAAATAAAATCCAAAAAATAGGGTAAAAATAATTCACTTTATTAAAAAAATAAAAAATACAGAGAAAGAAAGGATTTGTCACTAGTATAATATACGGCGATAGTTTCAAAACACTTTATTGGAAAGAGAAAAGTTGTTTTCATAAAAAAAATACAGTTAGGGTTTAGGGTGTCATTTTTAGTATAATTTAGCCTAAAATAATAATTAGCTTTCTATTATTTTGATTATTTATTTTATCTTAAAATATTGAATAGAATTTATTATTTTTATTTTTATTTTATTAATTTAATGAGATTTAAATTATTTTATTAGAGAATTTTAATATTCTCTTGAAATAAAGTTCATCTATAATTTTATTCATCAGTCTAAATTTTATTCATCATTCTAACTGCATGTTAAAAATTATTCATTTTAATGAAATGTTCAAACTAATTAATAATGTACAAATCTAATGTATATTTAAAAGTTACACAAATTGAAAGTTTTTAACTAATAACAATATTAGGATATAAATTAATATAACTAATAAACTTATCTATTTTAAATAATCAACAAGCAGAATTATTTAAGTAAATTTAATTTATTTATTGATTACAAAAAAATTATGAAAAGGATAACATCTAAAATTTAAGAAGAAATAAAAAAATAAATATAAATAAACAAAATGGTCCAAAGACTAAATTAATTGTATGTGAATGATATATTCAATATGCGGATGAGAATATCATTTATATTTTTATATTTTTATTGGCTTTTTTGAGTGAAAAAATGATATTTATTTTAAAAATAAGTTTTTTCTATGAGAAAATCAAGTATATCATGATTGAATAGAATCTATTGATGTAATAATTAATAAGATATATGACTAAAATGGATAAAGAATTTTTGAGAAATTAAATTTCCTTGGCCATAGACTACCTATTTCCATTAAAATAATATATATATATATATATTACTGTTATTATATATAAAATTTTAAGAAAAATTTGGAAATTTTCTAAAATTTTAAGTGAGTGTTTATACTTTTCAAAATTTCAAAGAAGTTTCTAAAATTTTTTAAAGTTTTAAAAGGGTTTTCAAAAATTTCCAAATTTTTCAAGAGTTCTAATCACCTTTGAAATTTTCTAAAATTGAAGAGAGTCTTTAAATTTTTTCTGAAAGTTCAAAAAATTTGTTAAAAATTATAAAATTTGAAAATTTGTTAAAATTGCAAGATATTCCAATGACTTCTTTGAGCCAAATTATATTCTGAACTCTTGTTAATAATATTTTGTGATTCAAGAATTCAAAATACTTGTGATAGCAGATATGAAAATCTCTTTTATAATTGCTGATTAGCTTCTTTTTTTTTTTTACTTTAAATATTATTGCTTTATTTTTTTAATAAACCTCTTTTTTTTTTACTTTAAATGTATATATTTATGCTTTTATACATCTCATTTTTATTTTTAATTATTATTATTTCATATGTTTAGAAAAAATAAACTTATTTTTCAAAAAAAAAATGTTATAAACTATAGGTTTATCATTTTTAATATTTAAAAAAAATAAAATTATCAAAATATTTAACTATAAAAAATGAACTTACAGTTTACAAAAAATGAACTTATAGTTTATATAAAAATGAACATACGATTTACTGATAAAAAATCTACAATTTATACCAAATGAATTTATAATTTAAAAAAACGATAGTTGCAGTTCTGTATCAAAATAAACCTACAATTTAAAAAAAAAACTTACGATTTATTGATAATCAATTTACAGTTTATATCAAATGAATCTATCGTTTACAAAAAAAATAAATCAATAGTTTACTACTAATAAATTTACAATTTATACTAAATGAATCTATAATTTATTAAAAATAAACTTATAATTTATAGATAATGAATCTAGAGTTTATACCAAAATGAACATATAATTTTATACAAATAATGAACTTATAGTTTATAAAAAATAAATTTGTATAATTCTCTACAAGAGGAGACGCGTATTTGTTGACAAAAAAAATGCTCAATTGTAACATGGACAAAAGTCTATTATAATAATCCCACGGATAATAGGGTTGGTACTTGGTCTGAGAACGGACTGGGCCTGAGGTGACGCTCAAGTTCTAAAATTGGATTTAGGGGCCCAAATTCCTATTCCTTCTTCAGAAGTATCTGCACTTAGCAGGTGTCCATGGACTTAAAAGATTGAATTCATCTATATGAATTCAATACCTCCATCATAACCAACGAGACCACGTCAAAGGTGTGTGAACAGAATCAGTGCTATAAAATTTTGTTCAATTTTCAAATAAAAAAAAAAAAAAAGAATTTGTCCAATTGCATACATCTTGGTGGAATCCCTGTCGTCGTTTCACGCTTATGGACCCCATCACCGAAGTTCTTTCTTACTTCCACAAACTTTATTATCACGTCGTACAGTATCATTTGCGTCGTGTGGAGATTAAAAATTGATTATATAATTAGTGACATGATATTTTTTCTTATATATATATATATACAGTGTTTTTTTACTTTTTTAAGGATTCCAAAATGGTAATTTAAATTTTGAAATTCATATGCAAAGATAGTCAAAATATTTACTAATTTTTAATTACGTGTTCACTACTTTAATAGTGTGTCTTTCCATTTTTAATATATATATATATATATATATATATATATATATATATATATATATATATATATATATATAAATTTGAATAATATGTTAATAATTTGGCGGGTTGGCCACAAAAAA